>VCCN01007234.1:1745335-1774172 GCA_006491835.1 Architeuthis dux
TATATATACATGATCTTGTGGGTCAAGAATGACTGTCAAAAACTGTGGACCCCACAGGCAGTTTGATAATATTGCTTATTGATTTTTGCGACATTGAAAAGAGGAAACAGATCGAGGGATTTTCTCTTCACAACATGCAATAAATTACTTGTATGATTTGAAATAAAAATGAAATTAGAAAAAAATTCACTGAATAATTTTAATCGACCAACATATGACAAGTCAGAGCATTTCAATTTTTTTATAATGCCTGTGGGGAAAAAAATTTGGGGAAAGCCTAATTCTGTTAGAATAGAATTTAGTTTTTTACAAATTCTTTTAGCAACAATAATAGAGAAGCAAAAAAGGTATTTAGAAATTGCATGTAAACACACACACAAACACAAATACAAACACAAACACATCCACATTCCTGCAGATGACAAATGTGTATGTGTTGGTGTGTGTTTATATCCTCATGTATTTATAAATTATTACATACCTACATACAAGGTCTGTCTGGAAAGTATCCAGCCATTTAATATTAATGAACAAATACCTTAGCTAGGGCAATTGCGCCTTAGTCCTCTTCAAAGTACTCCCTCTGGAACCTTATACACTTATCCAAGCATCCCTTTCACCTTTCAAAACAGTCTGGAAAGTCCTCTTTTGGGATTGTCATCAACTGCCTCATTGCATTCTCCTTAATCTTGTCCACAGTCTGAAATCTCTTTGGGAAAATCCAGAAGTCACAAAGACTCAAATTCTGAACTGTAGTGGGGCTGACAGATGCATAAGATGTGAAGAATGACTCACTCGGTCATTGTGAATAAGACAGTCACACAGTACATATGCTCACTCAACATACACTCATACACACAGACACATACACACATACACACATACACACATACAGATATACATACACACATACACACAAACCAAAAAAGGCTAGTGGTATCGTAAGGTATTGCTGGGTTAGTGGTTAATGATGTTTGATAGTATATGGATAAAACCTGGTCAGTGACAAATTCAGAAGAATAACCCCCAAAACGCCAGTCTTTTGTACTCTCTTTCTTTCTTTCTCCAGAGTGTATTTCATTACACAGTTTCTGAGTGGATGAGTGAAAACAGGGCCAATATACTCCTATGCGGTAGTGGCTGCTGTATCTATTGTTAGTTTGACAGATGAAGACTATTGATATCTGTAATTGATTTATACTGCTCTAAAATTCTTTTTACCTTCATCTTAATTTTATTAGTTGTTTTTTATCACAACATTTGCTCAGGCCGATTACCTGGAAAAAAATAAAATAAAAAAATAAACAGAAAAATGTATTAAATAAACCTTGTCAGTAAAATTTAACATAGGTGTCTTCAGTTTTTAAGTTGGTCTGGCTGCCTGTCTGACTGCCTGACTGCCTGGCTATGTATATACTAGGGTTGATCAAAAAGTAATACTTGTTCTTCTTTAATTACAACATATTTAATAGTAGAAGCACACAAAGCATACCAAAATGAAAACAAAAGTCTCAGTATTCCAAATATAGGCCTCAACATATTCTCCTTCCTTCTCAATTGTGGTATTCCACCTTTGAATGAGGGAATGTATAACCGCCTTGTAGAAGCTTCTTGGCTGATTTCTCAGCCATGTGTGAGTTGCCTCTTTCCTCTCATCATCATTGGAGAATGACTTTCCTCTGAGTACCTCCTTCATGGGCCCAAACAGATGAATATCAGACGGTGCCTGGTCTGCACTGTAGGGTGGATGAGGCAAGATTGTCCAGCAATGCGCTGTGATTGCTTGTCTGGTATTTAAGATGCTGTTGAAGCCTCGCAAAAGCATATCACTCATCTTCAAATGTGGCCTAGCTCGAAGAAGCTTTGATCTGAGTTTTGACAATGTGCTCACGTGGGAGTCAGAATTGATAGTGGTGCAATTGGGCATACATTCTAACAGTATGACTCCCTTCTTGTCCCAAAACACAGTGGCACTCTCTTTTTCCTTTTACTTCAAGTTTCTCCTTTCTCTCTAGGATTGCCATTACCTTTACTGACCCATCTCCTTACTGTGCTTATATCAAGTGCAGCCTTTCCATAAACATTCACTAACCTCCTGTGAATGTTTATAGCACTTTTTCCTTCCAAAAACAGAAATTCCATGACAGTACTTTGCTTTCTACATGCACCCATTTTGAAAGAGGATTATGGGTAAGAAAAGAGAAGGTAACGTCACAGATTTTCTCTATTCTCAAATACTTTTAAAATTAAATTAGAACAGGCATTTACTTTTTGACCGACCCTCATATGTATGTATCATGTGTACAGGTTGCACTAATGAAGTTAGATGGCTGAAATTTTTAAAATTTACTCCTTATTATGTTTTTTTAAAATTAACCCCAAAGTAGGTTTTTAGTGAGGGGTTCAATTTACAATGTAAGTTTATGCTGAATTGGTCCCTTACTTTGTGTTCTGTAGAATTCACGCTTGTTTTATGAAAATTTGGACTGTTTTAGTGATTGCTGCCCAACAAAAGGCGGGAGAAGTAACTTATTCATTGATCACCCCTTTTTCAAATTTTTTAATTGATCACCCCCAACATGGCATGCTGACGGTTTCTATTGAGTGACTAACCAGTCCATAATTTTCAACAACTTCATGAAGTTCACGAATGTTTGCCTCGTTGTTTTTCCCTCTTTCATTCCGTTAGTTGTTAACATTTTTTTAAAAGCCTGCCTCACTTGACAAAAAGAAACGCAAAGTTCTTCCTGGTCAAAACAAGGAATGGCAACTGTATTCCAATCTTATCGAAAGTTGTGCTGTATGCATTATTTATTTATTTTTTATTGAAGAATGAAGTTCTCATGAGATCCTAGAAGTTCACCCACAAACTACTCACCCTCAACCACAGACCAAATATGCATCGATCTTATATTTATAAATAGGATATTAGACAATGTAATACAGGTATACCCCACTTTTTGAAAGTTCACTTTACACCACTTTTTTGCTTTTACGAAAAAAGGCAAAACACACACATACAAACACACACACATATGTATATATTGTATGTCTCTTTGTGCTTTTATACACAAATTGGAAGTCTATCATGATTGAAATAGGCTGTAAATTGACAGTTATATATTATATGTTTTATGTTGTTATTATTATGTGATATATTATTATATGAAATATTATTATGTTATATATTATTATATGAAATATTATTATGTTATATATTATAGTTATATGCCTATATGTTTGAATATGTGAAGGAAGAGAGAGAAGGAGTGTGAAAGAGTGAGACAGGTAAGATACCACCTCTCTCTCTCTTTCTCCCTCTTTCTCTCTCTCTATCTATATATATAAATATATCTATCTCTATATGTATATACACATATATATGTGTGTGTGTGTGTGTGTGTGTATTAATGTTCAAATAGGCCAGATGCAATAAATTGTCTATCTGTAACCTAATGTGCATTCTAGCCTCAAAGATCAACATTTATTATCTGGCCAGGATAATAAATACTTGATATGTTTTTTGCTTTAGCATATAAACTAGGCAATAAAAATAAGGACAGCCCATTCATTGTTTAGTTAATATTATATTTTTTTAATAATTTATTGCTAAGAATATTGCAAAATAACAATCTTTTTTAAATGCCTATCTATCAGTCAACCCTATCTGTTTATCGAGATTTGTTGTTGATAACAGGAAATAAAACCTAGGGAAAAAACAATAAAAGGGTTTTGCATCAAATATTACTTGAAACTCATGAAGTGAATTGCCAACCCTAAAAATGAAATAAAATGTCCCTTTATATTTTCTGAACCCAGTGCCAAAGAGCACTTTATTCCAATAATCCAAAGATGTTCGGCAAGATTTTAGACAGTGATAAACGGTATTTCATTTGATAATATGGCTAACTATATTTTTTATTTATTGATATTGAAACCCTGTTTTTTAAATTTTTCTTTGAATTTTATATACTCTGGTTCAGTGGAAGAGGCAGATAAGTGACATTAGGTTTAAGGCTTGAAATTTCCACCTCCGGATTGTCCTACGAGACAATGGCCAAGTGGATAAAAGTGTTAGTTAAGCATAACCAGCAACCTATCAGGTGGTTGTGAGTTCAATGCCTAGGTCTGGTAGTACAAAAAAATCTGGTTCATTAGAAAAGAGGCAGAAGGATGAATTAGCTAGAAAGAATTAGAAAGATATCCTCTGGATAGTGGAATGAGAACAATCTATTGAATAAAGAGATCAGTTTGAAATTCCCAGAAGGTTACCAAATATGAGAGAGAAGAAGGCCAAAATGTTGTAACTATAACATCTAAGATGAGGACACTAGTCCAATAAAATAATAAACATTTTCCTGGTTCCATTTTTTGTCCATCTTTCAAAATTCCTCTTAAAACAATTCACTTATAAGAAATTACAAGAAAATCTCAAAAGCATCATATTGAAAAAGAAATGTTTAAAATGTCCGCAGAATATGATATTTTAGCCCATTTACAACTCTGTGGATTATAAAAGAAAAAACTTTCTCTTGTATTGGCAAACATTTGACAAGCACATTTGTCTTTAGGTTACACAAATCTTATGGATGGAAAAATGAAATAACTGGATTTTGTAGCCATAGATACATTAAAAACTAGAAAACACTCGCATACCTCTCTTGTCACTAAAAACTGAATGAAAATCAGTTCATGTGCAGATACGTTGCTGGGGAGATAACTTTAAAATATTCCTGGATCCGTCACAAAATTTATTTAATTTTTCTGCAGCCTATAATCAATCCTTCCACAAAATGTCATTGAAATGAATTGAGAACTTCTGGAGATACTGTGTGAACAAACATGAGTTAATATATAAATATATGAGAAAACATTTTTTAAATATTTTTCAATCAAAAGAATTCCTGGATCCTTCCCAAAACTAAATCAATTCTTCCTACATCACTGTTGCTGCTGCTGCTACTGCTTCTGCTGCTGCTGCTGCTGTCTTAATAGTAGGACAGAAAACAAATATAGGCATCTCTGATTTTTTATGACTAAAACTGGTGTTTTTCTCATATTGAAAAATAATTTTTTTACCAAATTCAGTTGTCGTATTATTTTAAAATTATTAAAACAAAAACAATATGAAGAGTTGTAGAAAATTGATAGAAAAATAGATTTTGCTTGAGGTATGCATTTCTTTTGTTTGCAATACATATATTTATACTAAAATATTTATCTGTATAATTCATCATACATAAATAATGCCATCATTTTTTATGGGCACCAGTATAATACCATCCTGTTAGTATCAATATAATACCATCCTGTTAGTATCAATATAATACCATCCTGTTAGTATCAATATAATACCATCCTGTTAGTATCTATATAATACCATCCTCTTCTGGTAGATCAACTCATAGACACTTGCATCTTTATGGAGATTACATGATGTTTTGATGCCTGAGACCAAGCAACATACAGGATTAAAATCTTGGCAAAAGACTAGAGTCATGTATCTCTTGAGGAAAATAAAGGTGATGATGACATATGCTAAAAACATTGCATTTAGTATCAACCAAATATTACACGCTTCTCTGCTCAAATACGTCATCGAGATACATCGTAGATATGTAACTTTACAAGCACTTATCTAATGCAGTATCTTTTTTATTAGAGAGTTCAAAATATTTGAGATACAGGCAAGCCTCTTTTTTTTAATTCCCCAAGTGTGAAAAATAATACTCGCTTGTCGGAGGCCGAGGTAGATTTGAAAGTGAATATCTTTGCTAATCAAAGGAGATATGTAACTGGACTTTGAAGTCTTCTCAGCAGGGCTTGGTGGAGATTATCTACATGAATATATTGTTTTCTCCTTAAAAAGTAGGATTCAACTTCTGGCGTACTGGATGAAAGCCAGGGTGGGGTCCCAGGAAGGTAGCAGGGCGGTGTCCCTGGAAGGTAGCAGGGCGGTGTCCCAGGAAGATAAGGGAAATTCCAGTTGAAGGTTATGAGCAAAAGAAAAAACTGACAAAGAAGAACTAAACTAGGAAGCACTCAGAGAGCACATACCGCTGCCAATGCCATCAGTTCATGAATACAGTATCGCCCATAAATAAGTACACTCCTACCACTATTTTATAGAAATTTAATTCTCTTCTAAACTAAACATAGCAAGGTTTTAATATTTCTAGTGGAACATTACACAATCAAAACAGATATTATCAGGTATTATTTATGACCAAAATCTACAGCATTAAAACTCTGTTGCCAAAAATATTTTTTCATAGTGGTGTACTCATCTTTGGATGAATTGCATCTAACCAAAGTTAATGAAGGTTGATGCAACTCAAACAGCTGAACTCATTCCTTCAAAGAGTTTCTCGAACAATCAAACTGATTCTTGCTGTTTTTTTATTTTTGCTATCACACCATGTTTCAGCCAATCCATTCTACAGCCTTGTAACGTACAGTATTGCCCATAAATAAGTACACCCCACCACTATTTTAAACCAAATATAGCAGGACTTTAATATTTCTAGTGGAACATTACACCATCAAAACAGATATTATCAGGTATTATTTATAACCAAACTCTACAGCATTCAAACTCTGTTGTCAAAAATATGTTGCCATCCAAAGTTGAGTACACCACTATGAAAAAATACAGAGTTTCAATGCTGTAGAGTTTGGTCATAAATAATACCTGATAATATCCGTTTTGATTATATAATGTTCCACTAGAAATAATAAAATCCTGCTATCTTTGGTTTAGAAGAAAATTAACTTTCTATTAAAAAGTTGTAGGGGTGTACTTATTTATGGGCGATACTATAGCTACGATGCAGGGAGGTAAACGTCTATGTTGTGATTTTCCATATTTTGGACTATTGTCTTAATATACAAAAGAATTCCTGGATCCGCTCCAAAATTTGATCAATTCTTTCTTAGTCCTTAGTGCCCACCCTTCCACAAAATTCTATTGAAATTCATTGGGAACTTTTGGAGATATTGTGTGGATAAACAGACAAACATGAGTGATTTTCACATCTTGGTTACTGTCTTAATATTTGATAAAATATCTCTTAATTGAGAAAGAATCCCTGGATCCACCCCCAAAATGTAATCAATTATTTTGTAGGCCATGGGCTACCCTTCTACAAAACATCATTGAAATTCATACAGAACTTTTGGAGATATTATGTAGACAAACAGAGAAACATGAGTAAATATATATATCTCTTCAAACTTTGCTGGCATTGGTAAAAATAATTCTTCTCAATGTTGAATTACAAGACGCACAGTTTCAAGTTTGTTTCAAGAAAGAAATTTGTGATCCTGCATTTTTTCACTTCCATTTGATTCATAGCTTTTTAGCACAAGAATTGACAAAAGAGTAAAGTAAAAAAATAATCAAAGAAATTCACCACAGAACCAATAAATAAAAAAAATTATAAAAGAATAAGACGGAAGACATCTTACTTATATTAGATAAAAAACAAAATAATAAGTATTTGTTTTTTAAGGTTGATTTATGATTTCTTGGGATTATTTGGGTCTTTTATTTATATCAAGATAATCAAAACATTTTTTTAATTGTGCTTTGCTTGAGCGGAGGGGTGTGTGGACCCCCTGGACCCTTTGCCCTATATATCTGGGCCCACTGTTTGAGTTGCATCTATCTTCATTAATGTTTAATTCAATGTAAAGTCCTTTATTGATCAATAATCTATCTCTATGTAACATAATGAATCCTCAAATAAGTTCAGTCAAGACATTTTAATTCTTTACCTGTAAAGAATTAAAAAAATATTAAAATATTTTGTGGGTGAACGGGCCTAAAACCTTGGGGCCCTGTGTAGCGTCACTGTTTGCTCTGCCTTAAGTATGGCCCTTGAAACAGCAATAAACATAAGAATATATGATCCCAGGCAAGTGATAATTCATGCATACATATGTTTCAGGGTTCTTCCCGCTAAACATCCACACACACACACACACACACACATATATAGATGTATATCTATATAAATTCATGTTTATATTTAAGTTTTTTTTTATCTTTGAGCAGTTTGAACAGTTGTAAAAGAGAGAGAAGTACAAACTGAATTGTCTCTTCACACAACTCGCACAAAAGGCTTACATTTAGTGTGGGATAAGTTATATAAAATTGATAACGCATCGTGATATGATTTGTTATCAAAGTTCTCGCCGATAGTTTTTGAACCTTCAGACCGAAAACTTTGCTGTCTTGGAGACAATAGAGATTTTGGTGCATGCGCATTCAACGTACCGCAGTATGCAAACTAAACAAGGCACAGAAATAAAATAAGATACAAACAATGATGGTAATAAAGTAAAAGAAAAGAAAAAGTTCTGCACTAAAATACATCAAAACAAAGGGAAATCAAAAAGAAAACAAAAAGAAAACAAAAAAAGACAAAGAAACTCCTGAAAGTTGACTTAGTCTCAGAGGATGTCCGCAATATTGATCCTTCTGGGAAAAGCAGCAGTGATTAAGGGCTATATCATTGTCCGCTAAGAGCAAATTCTATGAAAATACCCTCCGTTACCCGACTCACTGCTCCAATGTATGTAAGCCACCCGCACAGTAACAAATATTTGTAATTGGTAACAGCAACTGACGGAATGGAAGCTGAAGGGAGACGCATTTGTCATTGGGGAAATACAACTGGTCCTCTAAAGTCTTCATACTCCATACAGGGCTGGCCCTGGGTGCCAGCAACACAGGCAGGCGACCCAGGGCACCAAGTGCTAGGGGATGCCTGTCATGTGTCATGAGACAGTAGGACCTTCCAAATGCAAATGACAAAATGGGAAATGGAACAAATTAAGCAGAATAAATACTGTCAAAATAAGTAAGATTTTTCAAGAATATCTGATAGTTAAGTACTTTCTGTTGTGTTGAAACTAAGAGAAACGATTGGCAAAGGAAATTCTCATGACCGATGACAAGCTCAGTCAGGCTTAGTTTGGTGAGATAGAGTGCCTACAAAAGCATCTAGGTTCCGCTTTCCCAGGGTGCCATGAATCCTAGGGCCAGCCCTGACTCTATATAACTATACAAAGGAAAGAGTGTCCCATATATAATTAATCCCTGGTTGGTGTGACCTATTGTTGGTCACCATCACTATCACTAATCAGCCTTTTAAAGTCCATTGTTGGACATTAGGCCTTCCCAAAGGTCTGCCGGGCATCACGCTGCCAAAACATTCTGAACTTGTCCAAATCATCACACCATCTTATTTTTTGCTGGTCACATTTTCACTCATGATCTCAAGGGATACACATTGGGAATTGTGATGTCCAGCAGTTGTCTGATATTCTTGTGACATGGTTTGCCCATTGCCATTTTAGCTTCCTTATGGCTTCTAAGATATATGTTTGCTCTCTAATTGAGCTGTTTTGTGATCTTTCCATGTGATGATCAGCATGATTTTTTCCCTGTGCACGTTACATTGTTCTTACTATAAGAGCCAATTTCTTGGTCAAATTCCAAGTTTCAAATCCATAGATGACTATCAGGGCTTTGCATTGGCTGTAGACCCTTCTTTTTAAGACCAATCTTGGGATCTTCTTGTTCTTGAAGATCGAACTTACTCTGCCTAAGTTAATTCCGCGCTTGATTTCTTCTACTTTGAGGATTCCATGGAGATTTGTTGTCCCAGGTAGATGTAGTAATCTAATTTATTGTTCTATTGTTGCTAACTGACAACACCAAAAACTTAGTTATATTAATACACATTGTGGATATTATAGGCATCAACAGTCTTAAGATACTAACATTTCCATGTTTACAAATGAAGACAGGTGTTTTGGTGGTAGAAGATTTAGGTTAAAGATGTTTGAATGAAAATTTCATGACTTTTAAAAAATCAGTCGAAGTTTTTTTTTTTTTATATCTTTGTTTTTCACAAAATTTCCTGAATATTTCCTGAAAATGTCAAGAAAATGAAATTCAGATATTTGTGAACATTAATGTAGACAAAAAGTACTCTTTCTCGGATGCTTTAACACAGAACCATTTTGTCTGCGACATTGTGGCAATGATGCTTACTGCGTTACCAATGCCAGTTTTCACATAACGTTTTAGCAAGAATTATACAACAGACAAGAAGAAGAGGAAAAGTAGTTGTAAAAGACTGTTTCAGTTTATTCCTGTAGACTCCTTGTGGAGCATAGGGCCACATTGAGGTTTCAGTAGCAAGTATATTTTACGGAGTGGAGTTGTTAGCCCCACACCCAAGATAGACAGCCTTACAAAGCTAAAGGGATTCAACTGCCCTGCTATTTATCCATAGCTGGGGGGAGAAGTGAATTCATGCTTTTCCCAAGGGCGCTAGTGTGAAGTGAACATAAATAGCCTTGGTTCACCGATTCCATTTCCGTGCCAGTAACAGCTACACCACTACAACACTACTATGCCTCTCTACGCCTCCGTTATATAATTATAGTCAAGAACCATTTTGTCTGCGACATTGTGGCAATGATGCTTACTCCTACCAATGTCAGTTAGAGCTTTTCACATAAGTTTATAGCAAGTAGTTTATAGCAAGAATTATACAAGAAGAAGAAGAAGAAAAAGAAGAAGAAAAAGAAGAGGAGGAAAGGCAGTTGTAGCAGTCATTATGGTGAATGGTGAAGAAGAATTATATCTTTACATCATCTCAGTTGTTGTTATCTGACCCTATCAGCTTTTTTTACACCTTTGCCATTTTGACACTTGTTATCTCCCCTGGTTCTTGAGAACTCTTCATCTTCACACCTTGTTTCATCAATTCCAAACTGCAGAAATGCAAAATGTTCACCTTTCTTCACTTTAACCACTTCCCACTTAACTTCAACTTACATTTTATTTTTTAGTTTCAAAGTTTTAAAAAATGAAACAGAAATAAAAATTGACATAAATTTTATTTTTGTATTTATTTCTTCACTTCTTCCTTGGTGAATCGCTTGTTTTTACTTCTGTCTGTTATTACTTGATGTTTTCTTTTCTCTTACTATAATTCATCAAATATCTGTCCGTCCATGTGTTAGCAAAACTCAAGAACGGCCCGAGCTATGGCCACCAAAATCTCTATAGTTACTTATTGAACCCTGGAGCATGTCTTTAGCTTATTAGTTTTTAAAAATTCCCCAAAGAAATAATAATGTTGGGTCTGCGTTCACACTCACCCCAATAATAATGATTTGATTTCCGTCTGTCTTACTATGATTCACCAGATGTCTGTCTGTCTGTCTGTCTGTCTGTCTGTCCATGACACATCGCTTCACTGATGGTTATCAGAAGTGTACAAAGAAAAATTTATGTAATATTAGATGAAAAATTGCCAAAACCGATAGATTGTTTAAGGGGTAAAATAATATGAGTTAACCCCAACCCAACAACACTTTTATGACATCATCTTAGTTTGATTGATCATTGTCTTTAATCAATATATATGTATTATGCAATTTACTTACGTGCATATTAACCAATTAATTCTGTCTAGACAGCATTTTTTGTTAGTTTCCCCTTTCCCTCTTCCTCATTATGATGTCTACAAATTCCTTTTGTTCTGGTTATATATTTTAAAATAACAGCCTCTTAAGTCACCACAAGTGTGACAGATATGGCTCTTTTTATATATTTTGAAATAAAGGCCTCAACATGTTTCACAGATACGGCTCTAACTTCCTATGCTCAGTGCTCATTCAGGCTGCTGCTGATGCTGCTGATGCTGCTGACTGTTGCTGATGGTTGGTGTTGCCTGGCAACAACAGTCTCAGCTGATGGCCGCTACTGATACTATGTGACAGACGGCTCTTATTATATATATATATGTTTAGGTATTACAAAGTATACTAGAATATAAATTAATTTGATCGTAGCAAGAAGAATCCTGGTGAGGATATCAGTTTCAAAAAGCTTAATAGATCTTTAACTCTTAATGTCATAAGCCGCTTGATACCGCTCCTGATTGACAGAAACTTTGATCGGTAGTTATTCCCCTTGATAGTAACATTTGAATTTTCTCAGAACGCCTATCTTTAAAAGTAGGTAAAAGGTCAGCAGGACTAAAGCAAATTAAAAACAAAAACGTAGAATTTTGTTTCTTTGATGTTTCAGGTGAGTTAATTAAGCCAGAAATTAAGCCAGAAGAATTTTCTCCTATCAATCAACAAGCGTATACTGCCGTAACATTATTAAGTACACAGGTATGTTCTTCGTTCAGATCTCTAATTACAGGTGTGGAATGTACTCTAAGAGTGCAACACCAACTAATACAAACAACATGATGATGTAACATAGTTAGAATGTAACATAGTTAGAATGTAACAAGCCAATATCGTTTTTATCTCTCGTCTTTGTTTTTAGAGATGAAATCATTGGATTAATTGTCTGTGGGTTTGTTCTCCAATCATGGGTCTGGAAAAGAAATGGTTCAAAATTGAGGCAGAAGACATATTTACCTAGTTATCAGTCTTTTACTTTCTTTTTTTTTTTACCTATTACTAGAATAGGAGGTGTGGGTGGCCTAATGGTTAGCAGTATAAAAAATAGAATTGGCGAACAGAGTTCAAACTCCGGCTGAGACGGTTTGCACTAATGCAAGGCATTGGGAAAGGCATGAATCAATCTCTTATCCCTGAACTTGGCAGACAGCACAGAGGGAACCAACAGTTGGTGACAATCAGCAATGCGTTGTGGGACACAAAGAGTATGGCGTGACACTTTGTGTGCCCTGGTCATCCACTGCATCCCAGTCTGTCTCCAGTAGTTCTGACTGTGTCTTGCCTCTCAACCCAGGCAGACTGGGATGAGAGAGTGAGGTACAATCCAAGCCATGCACAAGTCAGACCCAGCAGTGCAACTACACCTCCACAAACTATCAAAAGATTTCAATTAAAATGCAATGAAAATAATTTAAAGTCCCTGTAAAATTTTTATTATAAAAACTACATAAAAACAACAAATAGACAAGACACAATAAAATGAGTGAATGCATCAAATTAGCCCAGAAAAAGTACAAATATAGACATGTATACAACTGACAACAGCATGGGCATCCACTACCACTTTTCTAGGGAGAGGTGGGGGCTGCATATATTCCATGTAGGAGGGGGGACAAAAGCATTTCTTTTTGGGGGGAGGGGGTATATTTCGAATATATCTTAGTGGCAACCTTGTTACACGATAGGCAATCCACCTGCCATTTGTAGTGCAAGCAGGTACGACCCACTGTGTATGATCCAGATGTCAGATGTTGCACTTGACCGTTGACAGAGACGCTTGACCTGACCCTGGGGCCACAAGATGGAGTGAATACCAGCAAATAATAATACAATCTTTTTATATGGGAACATTACAGTAGGGTTACAAAAAACAATTGTACTGCACCATTATCTTTTATTGACTATATGGTTCCAACTTTCAAACCCCTCCAACCTAGGTGAGAAGACCTGATCCATGGGGTTTGGGGGGCAATGTCCCCTCCTACCCCAGCAGATGTCCATGGTTGACAGATTCTTCTCAGCTTTGTATACAGTTACCTGTTGTATACAACTTTCCAGGAACACCATGTAGATTGGTAATTTCAAATTAGGTTTAATTGATTGACTTTCAATGTAACAAATCAAATGCAAGGATGAAGCAAATTTCTTTCTCACTGGTTCTTGTATTTTGGTTTCATTCTCAGACTCTCAGATTCAGTTACTCTTGTGTCGTGTGACACAGGGGGCAATGAATTTCCCAAATTCCCAATGGACCAAATCATTGTTTCATTACGAGACCAGGGTGCTCGTCCAATGCCCACGATTGATTGCTTTACAAGACTAAATGGCTCCAACTGCCCTGCTATCTATCTGGGGAAAAGTGGATTCATGCCTTTCACAAGGGGATTAGTGTGAAGTGAAAGCTAGTTGTCCCACCTGGAGTTTGAACTCGGTTGCTGATACTATTCCCCATGCTGTTAACCATTAAGCCACCCTGAAATATTATAATGATAGATGTAAGAAATTTGAACAGAAGACAAAATAAAAATGAATACAAAATGGTAATAAGCAAAAAAAGACCTGCCTTTTGGTTAAGAATTGTCAGAGATGGTTGTTCTAACCATTTCCATTCTTCTATGACAACAACAGAAAGTCGCAAAGAAGAAAAACCTTCTTTTTAGATGTAAGATCACCGCCACTTTAAAAAATTCTCTCTGGTTATTCAAAAAGTAAGTGGTGCTCTTATGCTGGCTACGGCTTCAACTTTCCCTGCTAAGGCTCCACATATCACATTTGCAATATGTGAAATAGGCAGAGACAAGAAGCATCTATAATATTTTATCCAAAGCTAGGAGGTGAGATGCGATGGACTCATGCCTTTTCCAAGGGCATTAGTCCAAAGTGAACACAAAATGTCTCAGCCTGTGTTTGAACTCAGTTCGCCGAGTCCATTACCTGCTCAGCCACTCCGCACCTCCTCTCTGACGTAATAATCTTTTATTAATTTATTTTGTCTAAAATATTTATTGTTTTGTCATTGTATCTTTGGTATCATTTTCATTTTTTCTCTTTTACTTTTTTTCGGATTAAGCAAGACGATCCAGCAAGTAAAGGGGAGAAATATAAGACAATTTACAACATAATAGTGGAATTAAGATTAAAAAGCTAAAAA
Source organism: Architeuthis dux (assembly GCA_006491835.1). Taxonomy (NCBI): domain Eukaryota; kingdom Metazoa; phylum Mollusca; class Cephalopoda; order Oegopsida; family Architeuthidae; genus Architeuthis; species Architeuthis dux. The sequence continues at coordinate 1,759,989 of VCCN01007234.1, forward strand.
AAAAAAGCTAAGAAAAGTCCAAATTGTGAGCAGGAAAACCAAAGAAAAATAGTAAACGGTATCAGCAACGGTAATTGTCATTGCATCAACATTTTGTAAAAATAGAACTGATTTCCTACGGGATAAGATGTCATAATTTTGAGCAGAAGTCATCCGAATCTAACAGTTCAAGATGAATGAAGGTTTTTCCGACAATATCCGATGATATCATATACAAGTCTATTGACAACACCTATCAATAATATTGTCTGTTATAATTATGTTTGCAATTTGATCATCTGAAGAGTTTTGAAGAGAGGATCACAAGAATATCGGTCTACTTCCAGGAATGGTGATTTGATGGCACTTAACCAAAGACTTTTCTGAACAGAGGTTATCAATGGTATCACCTGTACCTCTGCCAGATTATTAGAAACTGTCAGCCAAAACTGTCAACATAGGTTTCTTCAGTTTTTAAGTTCATCTGGCTGGCTGGCTATGTATGTGCTGCATGTACAGGATGCACCAATGGAGCTAGAGGGCTGAAAATTTCAACATTTGCTCCTAGAAAAATGTCTAGAAAAAACAATTTACAATGTAAGTTTATGATAAATTGGTCAGGCAGTATTAACACTTGTTTTTTGAAAATTCAGACCGTTTTAGTGATCACTGCCGAACAAAAGGTGAGAGAAGTAACTTATTCATCGATTACCCCTATTTCCGATTTTTTAATTGATCACCACCAACACAGTATGCTGCCAAAAAATGTTGGTTGCATGACGGTTTCTATTGAGTGACCAACCACACCTTTTATTATCATTATTATTACTGGGAAGGTGATGACAGTTATGGCCAATTAGGTTTGGGTTGGAGGTGATTGAAGATTAATATTACAGTATCTGCTGGTAAAAGAAAGTCCTGATGGGATAAATAGCAGATATAATATCGACCATTCTATGCCAAAAGAAGAAGAAGTTTGTAGAAGAGGAACCAAAAGTCTAAATGACCTACTATACATTGATTTTTATCAACCATGGAAAACTAAAGAGGCAAGTATCAAAAGAGGGAACATTCAGTGAGATTCTGTGTGTCCATTGCAATTTGTCATAGTCACAATACCACTAAATCTAATCTTGAGAAACTGTAAAAAAACTGGAAGCATTGATTAAAATTAATTTAAGCTATGACATAGGAATGGAGTTTGGTAAAGAGAAATGTAAAGTACTAGTGATGCACAAACAATAACAAAAGATTTGAATTGGAAAAGAAGAGGAAAGAGAAATACCAATGAGAGCAAAAGCAGAGGCAATCAGATGAGTGCAAAAAAAAGAAAGGAAAAAACAAGACTGGCTGCTGCAGGGTCAAACTCTACTCCGACTGAAGATGATTACTGCAACTTTTGTATTTATAATAAATAAAAGAATTATAAAAATATATATTCTTTTGTACAAATGTTTTTATTTATTAGAATGAAATAAGCATGTGCATATCTGTATGATAAATTTTCATAAATATCTAAGACTTGTCAATTTAGCTCAGTCAGTAACACAGTCTCCTGGCAATCAGTTGGTCGTGAGTTCAAATCAATTTTACATGTTTATACTCCTAATTTTGATGAGGATCATTCTTGTTCTTCTTGTTCTTCTTGTTACGGTAGGAAAACAAAGTCAACTCCAGACTTTGTACTGGAGTTTGATAATAGAGAAAAATGTAGGAAGTTAGAAAGAGAAAGCTTGGGTTAAGATAGAGAAATAGCGAGAGAGGATAAGGAGAAGTATATTAGAATGAAATGAAGGAGAAAAGAAAAAGAAAAATGTGGAATGAAGAGAAGAGGAAGAGAAAATGAAAGAAAAGAGAGAAGGAAAGGAGATTACTTAACAGAAAGAGAGAAGCAAAATGATTGAAAGATAGGAAAGGACACAAGACTGAAAAGAAAAAAATGGAAAATGACCGGAAATATCAAGGAGAAGAAGAGGAAGAAGAAGTAAGCGAAATCTGAAAGAGGAAGTCAGGTGTGCACGTCGGCAGAAAGTTGCTACAATTTGCCATTTTTGCACAAGAGACTTGACATTTCTGGTGTGCATGAAGAGATACCAAGCAAAATGCTTAATGGGTTGATTTGTACTCGGCACTCAATAGCAATACCCTGGCATATAGGAAATTCCAAAATCTACCGCTAGCTCTAAGCATTCCTCTCGCCGTCTCGCAGACTTTTTGGCAGCCACACAGACATTAGCAAGGGAATTTGGACATAACAAGTAGACATAAGTGGATATAGTTCTTATCAGCAAAGCTGAAAAGAAAAAGCAGAAGACACCCAAAGAAATCCAGAAAATGGCAGCACCTGTTCATTCTTTATCCTTGTTGTCCCCATTTTTCTTTTTTTGTTGGTGGAAGAAGGTAGGTCAAAGGTGGCATAAGTCAGCTGTCATTTTAAGGTATGTCTGGAAAGTATTCAGCCATTTTGAATATCTCAAGAACAGATTGCGTGGGCTTGATGTAACATGGCAATCAATCGGAGGGGACCTTACTGCATATGCATAAACAGACACTGTCCTGTGCTTCATTTATTGCTTATGGTAACATTTAACCCTGTGGGAGACAAAGACTTTAATGGGCATCATGTTTACCATTGCATGGATTGATAGACACAAACATATTAAGATAGACTGATAGGTTGATATACGAGTATCCAGACATTTTGAATATCTCAAGAACCAGTTGCTCGCTTTTGATGTTACTTGGCAACCAATCAGAAAGGACCTTACAGTGCATACGTAAACAAACACTCTCTCAATGGGTCACTCAGTCGGCTGTGAGTAAGCTTGTGTACTGTGTGACCGTTGCATTCACAATGACCAAGCAAGTTATTCTTCACATTGCATCACCCGGGTCTACCAGCTCCCACCGCCACTACAGTCCAGATTTGGCACCCTCCTGCAACTTCTGGTTTTTCTCCAAAGAACATAAGTCATCTGTCATTAATAGGGCATTGATACTCTTGGAGTAACTTTTATTTATTTTTCATCTGAATTTCTGATATGAGAAATTAACATTATAATACATTGATTTACTTGGACTAGTGTCCTCGTCTTGGTTGTTATAGTACTCACTATAACAACCAAGATCAGGTACTGCATAAAGGTCATATTACCCTGGCTCAGTGGAAGAGGCAGACATGTGGCATCGCAGGGACAAATTAACTAGGAAGAATCAACTGATCTGGACAGTGGAATGAGCACAATCTGGACAGTGGAATGAGAACAATCTGGACAGTGGAATGAGAACAATCTGGACAGTGGGGATAAGAACAATCTGGACAGTTGGGATGAGAACAATCTGGACAGTGGAATGAGAACAATCTGGACAATGGAATGAGAACAATCTGGACAGTGGGGATGAGAACAATCTGGACAGTGGGGATAAGAACAATCTGGATAGTGTGGATGAGAACAATCTGGACAGTGGAATGAGAACAATCTGGACAGTGGGGATAAGAACAATCTGGACAGTTGGGATGAGAACAATCTGGACAGTGGGGATGAAAACAATCTACCTCCTTTGATTGAAGAAAGTGCTTGGTTCTAAATTCCAAGAATGTTACCAACTATGACAGATGCCTGAAGAGGGTACAACGACTGAAACGTTGTGACAATAACAACCAAGATGAGGACACTAGTCCAAGTAAATCAGTGTAATGTGTTGGCTTCAGACAGGGCCAGCCCTATGGTTCTTGGCACCCTGTGCAACTGAATTTCGGTGCCCTTTAAAGTATAGTATTATCTTATTTATTTATGTTTTACAGTGAGAAAAATATATATAACTACTATACTATACAATACTGATTGATACTAAAAATCAATATTTTAAATTACAATAGATTAAGTGAGCTTGTCGTTGCTCATGAGAATTTCCATTGCCAATTGTTTCTCTTAGTTTCGCCACAACAGAAAATATTTAACTGTCAGACATTCCTGAAAAATCTGACATCACATCAAGGAATTTTCTCATTTTGACTGTTTTTATTTCTATTTAATTGATTCATTTTCTTCATTCATATTGTATTTGGGAAGTTCTACTGTCTGTCTCAAACACATATCAGGCATCTGCTAGCACTAGGCACCCTGGGTGATGCCTGTGTATCTTAGTACCTTAGGCCAGCTCTGACTTCAGAAAAACTAGCCTTGATAAACACAAAACTCAGTTTGAAGTTTAACAAATTAAAAGTCTCTACATCCACCGACTGCTTAAACTAAAGTATTTGCGTCTAAAGATTGTTTTTAGTCTGTATGCAAGATATTTAACTCTATATATAAATTAATGTAAGTCTGTATGTAAGATATTATATCTAAATCTATGTTGTATGTATGTAAGATATAGGTTAAACGTATTTTCGATATAGTGGTTATTCTGGTGTTAGTTTATATTTAAATTTTTAATATAATACATATTAAAACTGAACTGAGGTATTTTAAATAGACATTTGGAGAGGGTTTAGGAATGTGGATGATAAGGAGAAAACTGATTTGATATGATTAAAGTAGTTTGTAGGGGTTTAGTTTCTATGTTGAATATGTATTTTATTTATGGATTAAATGGTTTATTGGGGTGTCCTTATGTGCGTTTAACATAGAAACTAAATTAAAAAATGAGAGTTAAAACTGAAAATTAATTCACTTATTTTATTAAGAAGTTCATCAGATGCTAAAAATTACTGAGTTCTAGCAAAAAGATAGATAATAATAGCAAATATAAAAGTGATAAATAATAAATATTATGAGAGAAAAATGAAAAATACAAATTTAAAAAATAAAAGTGGGAGGAGCTGGGTATGGTGGTGACGTGTGCAAAATTTATAAAATGATTTGATTATTTGGTTTTCACCTCATTCGCTTGATAAATTGCATGCATCAATGAAACAGACTGTCAATCTGTAGCGGATTCAATAATAAATATAAAAAGTATATATATATAACATCTAGAAAGCTTTGTAGCTTCAAACACTAAAGATGTTGCTTGAAAAATAAATATATATATATATATATATATGTTTTCTCTTTTAATATAGAAGGTTCATATTTATATAAGTTTATATTTATATGTCTTACAGTCTTAAAGCATTTAAAATGTTACTATGGAAAAGATTTTTAAACGATCTTACCTACAGAAATGTTTTTTATGCTCTGTTTATCCGTTTATTTCATTATTTGTCATGTAAATCAATTATTCACTAGTAACTGTTAATGAGAGATGTTCAGAGGGATTTATGTTTTATACAGAATTAGATCTTAGAGTACTATAAGTAAAATTTTAGGGCTCATAAATTGTTTGTCATGGAACTGTTTCAGGAGTTTAAAAATAAAACAGTCATTCTACTATGGTTCCCCAGCAGTGCTGATCAAGCATTACCTCCCTCAAGCTATAATTCTTATATTTAGTTTGTTCTTTTGTTTTAGTGCAGTATCATAATATATGTAGTTTGTTATTTTATTTAGGTAATTATCATAGTGTATATTTTATGGATGCAAAACATATATATAAATATATTTGAAAACCAAAATGAAAGAAACAAAGAAAAAGTAGTCCAACAAAATTTAAGAGGAGCTAACTAATATTACCAACATTATATCTAAAAATGCTGTCCATATTACTCTTAACTTAGAGTGTGATGACTTCATGAGTAAATAAATAAGCCCCTAAAGAAATCCTGGTGCCATTTTCATGTTTGGTTTAAGCATGCTGGATGGCCTAACATGATTTCTCCAGTCTGCGGTGGGTGATGCTGGTGTTGACAATGTTGTAGATGATTCCAGCGAGGCTCTTTAAGGAACTGCATTGGCGCCAGCCATTCTGGTTTTAACAGAGCAGTTATCTTGCGATGAGATATTGGTAAGAGGCTGCAAACAGAAGAAGAACGATGATGAATAAAGAAGGAGAATTTTACGAATGAAGGAAGAGAAAGGTGAAGACAACATAAAACAGCCCTGGTTAGTCACTCAATAGAAACTGTCATGTGACCAATGTCTTTTGGCAGCATGCTGTGTTGGGGGTGATCAATTAACAAATTGGGAAAAGGGTGTGGTCAAGGAATAAGTTACTTCTCTCACTTTTATTCTGTAGTGATCACTAAAAAAGTCTGGATTTAAAAAACAAGCATGAATGCTGCTAGACATAAATTAAGAGATCAATTTATAAATTAATCCCCCCCCCCCTTCCGTAAAAACCCATTGGGAGGGGGGTAAAAAAAAGAAGTTTTTTCTAGACATAATAAGGAGTAAATGTTGAAATGTTCAGCCCTCTAAGCTCCATTGGTGCGGCTTGTATGCGTAATACATATATACATAGTCAGGCAGCAAGTTAACCAGCCAGACCAACTGAAGAAACCTATGTTGACAGTATTGGTGACAGTTTTGTTTGATGGTTTCTAATAAAAGGAATAAAAATAAAGAATAATAATAAAGTATAGGAGGGAGAGGGAATATGGAAAGAGAAAAAGAAAAAGGAAAAGAAAAAGGGAAGTGAATTTATAAATTAAAAACTGAGTGAAGAATAGATAAACAAGAGAGAGGAGTTTTTTTGTTTTTTTCTGTAGACTCCTAGTGGAGTCTCTAATCCTCCTCTCCCCAAGAAATCTTTGAAACTTTAACAGAGACGTTTGGAGGCTATATGGGATGAGTATTTGGATATATACTGGCCAATTATTCTTATCAGTGAATTGTTCAAATAGAGAATTTTAGTAGTATATAGATCGTCAGGGAACTCTGTTCACACTCCCCCCAAAAGTAAAGGAATGCTATCCCAATGTGTTCCACAGTACTGCAACACCAGTTACTCAGACAGAAAAAAACTAGCTGGTCCCAAACCCGGGTAAAGATGAAGGGTTGGATTTGGGTTTAACAACTCACCACCCATCGTAAAAATCTACTTGCAACCGAAATTGCAGCAGAGTGGTTGCAGCCCTATGCTTCACAAGTAGTCTACAGTAATATACAAACAAAAAGAAAATATTAGAAAAAAAGAAAAATATGAACTGAATGAAAAAGAAGAAAACCTCAAGAAAAATCAAATCAAGAAAAAGCTGAAAAACAACTGAAGATCAAAAGATAAAGAAATGTGAAATTGAAGGAGAAAGAAGTTTGCAGAATTCAAGGGGATGAATTGGAGCAAAAAAGTATGAAAAAAGGGAAGGAAACAAAAGTTGCAACAAGAATTCAAGGAGATGGATTGGAAAAAAGTAAACCAAAAAAAAGAAGCACAGTAAGAGTGAGAGAAAAAGAAATAAAGGAAAAGTGAAACGAAATGAACCAAAAAAGGAAAATGATTCATTGAAGAATAGAAGAGACAAGATGGTATCAACACCAAACAAATTCAAGACCAGGAAAGGGACATAACTCTTCCCAATGAATTGTCTCAGCCTTTGACACTTCATCAAAAACTGGTCAGGGATCAACCAATTGTTCACAAGTTGCGACAGCCCAAAAAATAAATCGCTTGTGTACGTATCACTTTTTTACAATGACACATGACTTTTTTGGCTAGAAGTTACATCATCCAGTGGTGGATTAACCATTAGGCTGTGTAGGATTAAGCCTCAGGGTGCAGAAGGGCGGTGGGGTCCCAGCACAAAAATATGGTTTAAATAAGTGTACAAAAAAAAGGGCTTAATTGAGTTAACACATTTTGGATGATATTTCAGTACATATATATATTAGAAATCGTCAACCAAAACTGTCACCAAAACTGTCAACATAGGTTTCTTCAGTTTACAAGTTGGTCTGGCTGACTGGCTGGCTATGTATGTATGTATCATGCATACTGGCCACACTGATAGAGCTAGAGGGCTGAGAATTTCAACATTTACTACTTATTATATCTAGAAAAAATGTTTTTTTGTTTTTTGAAAATTCCCCCTAAATAAGTTTTTAGCAGGTGGTTGCAATGTACATCTATGCTAAATTGGTCTCCAGCTGTTTTAGTGTTCCGACAAAATGCGAGAGAAGTAACTTATTCATTGATCACCTCTTTTCCAATTTTTTAATTGATCACCCCCAACACAGCTTGCTGCCAAAAGACATTGGTCACATGATGGTCTCTATTGAGTATTTCATTTTTTTATATATCTGGAATATCACAAATACTATTTTGTTTGGTAAATTAGGCTCCGAACATATACACATTTATAAGTAATGAAGTGTGGGACAGAGGGACAAGGTGAGAGGGAGTCTTACTAAAGCTCCGCCTAGGGGGGCCCTGGGTGGTTGATAATCTGTCTCTGCTTGAGTGCATATCACTTTTTACAATGACACACAATTTTTTCGGCTGAAGTTACATCATCCAAAATGACTTTTTATTAAAAACAATATAATTAGATATAGGAAAAAACAATGAGTTAATGCAAAGATCTTACAGTAAGAGTATCATGGAAAACTTGAAAAAAATGATTGCTTTTCTTCAAATGTTACTCTTGGATAGTTTAGCTTGAAGATGTGTTTTAGTTCTAGTAAATAAAGAATGCTGTTTTTTTATGTGTGAAGCAGAACTTTGGCTATGATAAATGTTTGGTTATATTACTGTGTATAACCCTGATATCGGCATTAGAAAATCATGGACATATATGCAGCATTTTTATGGATGGAATTTTTGCAAAAGCAAAAAAAAAAGTCGATTAGAAGTACGGATAAGAAGGAGAAGATAGATAGCAAAAAAATAATGCCTAAAAAAAACGATTTAAACAGATATACACCAAAAAATGGTAAAGAAAAGTGGAAAGAATGGCATAAAAGGACTTACTATTTGAATGAACTTACAATAAAGAGAGGCCAAAAAAATTACTTGAAAAAGAACAGAAAAAAATAAGCAAATATTTAAACAAATCAAACTTTTTTCCATTGACAAGGGAAGAAGAAAAAAAATGGATGAAATTTTTTTTGAAAAAAGAAACAAGAAAATCCCAAATCCTGCAAAATAAAAGAAGGGGGTTAGGATCAGAACAAATTTCTCATTGCACATATAAAACAAAGATGGCTGCCTATCCCAGAATTAAGTAGAAAATTTCCCGCCTTTTATTTCCCACTCATTTGTTCCTTATCTTTTGTCATTAAAATTGCTTCATAGAAACAGATTTCTCTGTCAGTGATTTGATCACTCAGTTAACACTTTTGTGGATCTTGTAACCTGACAGGAAAAATGCAATGAAACTTGGAAAAAATCTTCCCAGAGGGAAGGGGATAAGATTTATAGATGTACAATGACTGAACTTTTGGGCAAATTGCTTAGGTTTTTTTCGATAATAATGTTCATTCCTTTACTAGTTGTGTCGGAAAAATGGCTGGCATGGGTTTGAGCTTGAGATTGAATTTCTAAAAACTGGCCAACTTCTATGCCGTTAACAATCACTATACCCTTGTATTCATAAAACACACACTTGTAAAATTGTATCCTGCTTTGTCTATAATTTTGAGAAGAGTCATTAACATTCAAAGAGTCTTTGGGACAATTGAACACATTCATTTTGTTATTTTTGTTGTTCCCACAATGTTTCGACTGATTCATTCTTCAGGTGTACTATCTGTATGTAAAGAGTTGTACTCTTCTTCTGGTAGTGTCATGCATGTGCCTTTCACTACTCAACAGGGACATGGTATGGTGTTCTTTGTTTAACAATGAATGGAGTTAAAAAATATATGCAGCCTACCTTACAAGCATTGCTGCTAACAATAAAAACATTTTTTTTAAATTCTGTTTGTTACCGATTTTTTAAAAATTGGTTCTACTGGAAACAGAGTCCATCTTTTTTAATATGGATAGTACACCTGAAGAAGGCTGTAGAATGGATCAGCCAAAACATTGTGAGAACAATAAAAATAACAACAAGAATAAGTTCAATTGTCTGAGAAACTCTTTGAATGTATCCTGCTTTATTCTGCAGTTGCACCAACCCACAGCACAGGTTTTCTTTTTGCTATGTAGGTAAGAATTCATTTAAAAAACAGGTCTGGTTAGTGACTCAATAGAAACTAAAAAAAGTCTGAATTTTCAAAAAACAAACGTGTATGCTGCCGGACACAAACTAAGGGACTAATTTAATATAAAAGAAGAAACCTATGTTGACAGTTTTGGTGACAGGTTGGATTGACAGTTTCTAACAGGTAGAGGCAAGAATATTCATTGTCTTCCGTTCCTCTTTTGTTCCTCCAAAAAGATTAATAAAAGCATCTGGCAATTAACTATATCTTTGTAGATTATTATTATTATCATCTATTGAGCTCTCCAACCGGCTTATCTAAAATGTATATTTTGTACACAGAGATAATTTCATGGAATATTTATGTAACCAACAGACCAGTTAATTAATTTAATATAAGTAAATACTTAAGTGTCGTCATTCATTATACTACACATGACTTTTATTGCTTTTATAACAACATTGTGGTCAATATGTTTCTTAGCCTTCTTCAAGTGTGTGTAAAGACCACCAGGGGAAACCTACATCTAAGGCCAAGAAATACATGGGTCAAAACATTGTGATAGAAATAGCAATGATGAAGATATTAGTCAGAATCATGTATTGTTTGTTCCTCTAGACCAGGCATGGGCAACCTTTTTCGAGCAGCGGGCCACATGAGATATTGCTAATCATAAACCGGACCATAAATTCACACATTCACCATCGGAATAATTTTTCAAATGTTAGGAACCTTTTTGCTAACAACATAGCTTTCATGCACCATTTCGCTGAGCTCTGTTTGCCTTTTAGAAAAAGGTGTATTTAGCCTACCGATCTGTTTCATTAGTGTTTCAATTTTAAGCTTTCTAATATCAACCTTTAAATGTATCATATCCGGAATGTTTAGTTGTGTAATGATGCTTAACGTTAAATTCTTTAAATGCGTAGAGGGATTCAGAACATATAAGACACATTGGTCTTTTTTTTACTTCAACAAAGAAGTAATCATTTGTCCGCTTATCCTGGAATTTTTGCATTTTTTCAAAAAAGGTTCCTTTTTTCTTTGAAATTTTAATACAACTTTATTTTCCTCATGAAATTAAGCTTGCCATTCAGAAAGTCAAAAGGGCCGCTTACAGCCCGCGGGCCATAGTTTGCCCATGGCTGCTCTAGACTCTCAACTCAATCGACTGTTTTTGTTTTCCGTGCCGGTAATCGTTAAGCCACTCTGCGCCTCCCAGAATCATGTGTGGAAAAAGGAAAATACTTATTATGTGTTATTAGAAACCGTCAACCAAAACTGTCACCAAAACTGTCAGTTTCAGTTTTCAAGTTGGTCTGGATGGCTGGCTGGCTATGTATGTATGTATGTATGTATGTATGGATGATGCATACAGACTGCACCAATGGAGCTAGAGGGCTGAAAATATCAGCATTTATTCCCTATTACGTCTAGAAAAAAACCTTTTTTTTGTTTATTGAAAATCCCACCCCCTTCCCTGAATAGGTTTTTCAACTTGCAATGTAATTTTATGCTAAATTGATCCCTTAGTTTGTGTCTGGCAGCATTCCTGATTATTCTTTGAAAATTCAGACATTTTAGTGATCACTGCCTGACAAAAGGTGAGAGAAGTAATTTATTCATTGATCACCCTTTTTTCCAATTTTTTAATTGATCACCCCCAACATTGCATGCTACCAAAAGAAGTTGGTCACATGATGGTTTCTATTGAGTGACTAACCAGACCTGTTAATATCTAATGTTTAAAACAAGGTAATTTTGTAAAATTGAAAAAATTCATTTATGTTCCATTTATATTTCCTGAATGTTTATAATAATTCTAATGGTAGCAAAGAGAATTCTTTTTAAAACTATCTTCAACACTTGTAACGTAAGATGCAGATGATTTTAACTCCTTTCTTTCTTAGACAAAGACATCCATACCATGATGTCCCTGTGGAGCAGCAAAAGCCAGATTGAGTTGAATTCCGCACTGATCTGACATGCATTGCCTAACAAATATGCATCTGCCACCTACAATCACTCATGTTTGTCTGTTTATCCACACAATATCTCCAAAAGTTCCCAATGAATTTCAATGGAATTTTGTGGAATGGTGGTTGCTATACACTAAGAAAGAATTGATCAAATTTTGGGGCGGATCCAGGAATTCTTTTGTATATTAAGAAAATAGTCCGAAATATGGAAAATCGCAACATAGACATTTACCTCCCCTGCATCGTAGCTACAGTATCGCCCATAAATATGTACTCCCTACCACTTTTTAATAGTTAATTGTCTTCTAAACTAAACATAGCAGGATTTTATTATTTCTAGAGGAACATTACACCATCAAAATGGATATTATCAGGTATTATTTATGACCAAACTCTACAGCATTGAAACTTGCCAAAAATAGTTTTTCATAGTCGTGTACTCATCTTTGGACAGCAACATATTCATATTTTTGGCAACAGAGTTTCAATCATAATAATACCTGATAATATTCGTTTTGATGGTGTAATGTTCCACTAGAAATAATAAAGTCCTGCTATATTTGGTTTAAAATAGTGATAGGGGTATACTTATTTATGGGCGAGACTGTACATTACAAGGCTGTAGAATGGATTGGCTGAAACATGGTATAACAGCAAAAATAACAAGAAGAACGAGTTTGATTGTCAGAAAAACTCTTTGAAAGAATGAGTCAAGCTGTGTGAGTTGGCTCAGCCTTCATTAACATTGATTAGATGCAATTCATCAGGAATCTGAACAACATGTCAACAGAAATTTCAAACTGTCCATTTTTGAGTTTTCTTTAAATCTATCACCAGCGTTTTGCTTATATTGTTATATGTGTATCAATGTGTTGAGCTGATGTAAAGGATCTTTCTTTGCTTGTATCAGTGATCTCTATAGTAAACGCTTCTTCCTTCCCACTGGAATAGTTTGTCTGGATGTTTGCCAAGTGTCAACCATTTCCATAATCAAGTCAAGAACAAACTGTTTGCTTCGTTCAGTGACTCTTTGCCTTGACCTTCCGAAAGAATTGGCTCCTGGTTTTGGCCAAATATCAGAAAATCTTTGCCTTAATAGAAAAACAGGTGCCAATACTTACAAGAAAAATGTCATTCCTTTTTAGAGATCTCTTGTCATTCCTTGCATACCTTTTTATTTTACCTTGTTAGAAACCGTCAGACAAAACTGTCACCAAAATTGTCAACATAGGTTTCTTCAGTTTTCAAGTTGGTCAGGCTGGCTGGCTATGTATGTATGTATTACACGTACAAGCCACATCAATCGAGCTAGAGGGTTGAAAATTTCAACATTTATTCCTTATTATGTCTAGAAAAAACACTGTTTTGTTTTTTGAAAATCCCTCCTCCATAATAGGTTTTTAGTGTGATGTTCAATTTGCAATGTAAGTTTATGCTAAATTGATCACTAGTTTGTGTTCAGCAGCATTCACACTTGTTTTTTGAAAATTCAGACTTTTTAGTGATCTCTTCCCAACAAAATGCAAGAGAATCTTTTATTGATCACCCCCACCACAACATGCTGCCAAAAGATGTTGGTCTTGTGATGGTTTCTATTGAGTGACTAACCAGACCTGTTTTGTCTTATTTTTTTGTTTGTTTATTCTTATTTTCTAAGTGAAAGTAGGAAGAAAAATCATAAAATTCCCTAAGCAGATTGAAGCAGAAAATCTGGCCATTTTGATTGAGTGAGAAAGACACAAACAAGCCTGGCAGCTTCAGAGTCAAGCTCTGCTCCTACATCCACTTCCCTGCATAATTCTACTATAAATGTTAGAGGTACATAACAACTTGTGAGTTTAGTGCAGGTTGTAACACACCAGGCTAGAGATCTCTAGCTCATGAGTTGAAAATTACAGATGGGGAAAGGGGATTTTACATATTGGTTTACTCCCCTATTTTGGTGAGGATTATTCTTGTTCTTGTTTTTGTTCTTGTTACATAGGAAAATAAAGTCAACTCCTTTGTCCTGGAGTTTGACAAAAAGAGAAAACGGTCCAGTGGGTATTGATGTACTTTCTTTGTGATATGCAATTTCGTTAGGATAGGAAATCTGATGATTATTTCACTTAACAATATTTATGAGAGGAGGTACAGAGTGGCTGAACAGTTAATGGCACAGAAAATGGAATTGGTGAACTGAGTTCAAACTCCCCTTGATACAGTTTGTGTTCTCTTCTCACTAATGCCCTTGTGAAAGGTATGAATCCATCTCTTCTCCC
>VCCN01007234.1:1883934-1894093 GCA_006491835.1 Architeuthis dux
AATGACCCTTCTCAAAACTATAGAAAATATCTTTACACTCAATATGTATTTATGTTGGTATATTTTTTCTTTGTTTTGATGCATATCATACATATCATATTATTAAATTCATCTCTCAGATCAATTAACTAGTGTAGTAAATTTGATTTTCAATAGCACTCCACTTCTATGGCCTTGTGCCAGACTAAGCTACCCAACTTAGTGGCTGTGATATCTGTGAACTTTGCACCAGTGCCAGTGATCAAGCCCAAATAAAAAATTTGATTTCAAATGCTGATTTTCAAAGCAGGCAGGCACTCCCCACTTGGTGCAATACAATCTTTTTACTCTGCATTTCCTCCTATTTGGCCTTGTGCCAAACTTAGCACTATTTACTAGTCAGGATGGTGGGAGCGGTATCAGTGGAAATACAAGTAGTGATATAAACAATGGCATAAAAGAGCAGCATTAGTATTGGTGGTCGTGGTCGCAATGGTAGTGGCAGTTAGTCGACTACGAGGGTCCGAAGGCTACAAAGTTCCATCGTTCTGGTCTTTGAGGAGTTCATTAAGTCAGATCTTGGAATGAGGAACATCGAGGCAGGCACGTCTGTCTGCTACAGAACAAACCAGCACGGAACAATTCTGGACGAAAAAAAAGAAAAAAAAAGTGATAGACATGCAACTTTGTTCAGAAGACAAGAAACTAATAAGATTTTCTTTCATTCATTTTTTCTCTTTTTTTTTCGGCAACTTTTTGTGTTATTTTGAAGAATCTGACTCTGATCTCAGCTACAAAAATGGTTCTGGGTTTTTGCCAGTTCTTTAGCACAAGACAAAGTTAAACAGATATTAGAACTGCAAGTGCTATATTGAAATTAAGTGGTAGCAGTAACGATGTTCTATAAGACGTAGCCTGATGGATACAGACACTTTCCCTTTGTGTTAAGTTCATCTCTTCCTCTGGAGTTAGAAGTTCAATCCCTGGGCAGTACATCAGCTCAGTGAAAGAGCAGTACAGCACCGACACATGGAAAGATTCAAAGTTGTGAGTTCAATCCATAGGAAGGATTCTGGACATGGCAAAGAAATGCTCAGAATGAAAAAAACAAAGATAAAATAACAAAAATGAGGATGCTTTTTATTATTTATTTTTATTAGTTGAAGTATTTTAGATCATTATAATTGTAAATCATTATTATTATCATTATGTCTACTATTTACCTACATCTTAATTTGTTAGTTGTTTTTTATTTGAGATTCTTGCATGATACTTGGTATCCGAGCCAAACTATTTGTCCACATCATCATTAAGTATGTCAGCAAAGTCCATAAGTCTGCCTATATTTATGTATTTACTTCGTTTTTTCTAAATTAAATTTTAATTTCTTTTTATTTGTTCACCGTTTTTAATATTGAGTAAGCGAGGGTGTGACACTTTACAATTTACAATTGGGTGTAATTAAATTAATAATAACTAATTATGAGTAAACAACATGGATTGGCAATAAAGAATAATCTCTTGGTGATAATCAAACTCTTGTCCCTTTTGGCACATTGAAGCCTGGTTAAATGTATCAGCTGCTCTACCATCTGAGCCACAAGAACTGAATGGTTTACAAAAGATCAAATCTAACCTTTAAAACCTAAATGAAGATTTGAGGCTGTCCAAATCAAAGTAATGCTGGGATCTGTGAGAATACTGAGGAGGGTGCTGGAAAATCGAGGAGACTTATTGTCATTCAATCCCAGTGACAATCACCAGACATCTGATGTGAATATATAAATGCAAGGAATATAATAAGAATAATTTTAATAATTTTATATAATTAGATTGTTATGTGGTTTTCTGAATCTTGAAAATGATTAATCATTGTTTTTGGTAAGTTATGTGGAGTGTCCCAAGTACCCAGTATTTTTTATGTTTTATTAGAACAAAATAGGGATGAGAAAAGATTAATATGCAACTGATTAGTGAACAGACTAAAATTATCTGCAGGAGAAATAGTTGTAAAATATGAACTCCTGATGAGCAGATAGAATTGTTGATAGATCATTGAATATATTCCAACAAATTATGGGCTCAAAGGACTTGAGCTGATCTTATTTCTTGGCAAGTTTTGTTTGTTTTACTTTGGTCTTGAAGGATTTAGTAGAATGGCACTAAATCACCAAAAAAGATATCCCCAAAGGTTTTTTTAAATCTTTTTTTTTTTAAATTTAACACTGAAAGGAAAACAAATAGATTCAATTTGAAAAAAGATTCTTCAAACCATAAATCTTAATCTTAGGAAGTGAACCACATGCGAGACTTCTTGGGAGAAAAAGATTTATATCATTCTAGGCTTTGCCTTCCATAAGTTTTAACAGCATTTTGGATTGGAATTCTAGCTAAGATAACAACATTATACACATTTATGCTTCTTGTCAACTAAATACTTATCAAATATTTGGAATATATACATGGGCATCTGCTGCCACTTTTCCAGATAGGGGGCAAAAGGATATATTCAGAATATATCTTAGTGGCAATCCTGTTACCAGTGAAGTATAATACCATCTTTTTATATGGGTACATTAAGTTGGGGTTACATAAAACAATTGTACAGCACCATCATCCTTTATTGACTATAAGGTTCCAACTTTCAAAAGCCCTCACCCTAAGTAAGAAGACCTGGTTCAGGGGGGACAAATCCCCCATTTGACCCCCTCCCTAGCGGGTACCCATGAATATATATATGTATATCTTCTTAAAGAAACACTAATATTAATAATGATAAAAAGCTAATGGAACACAAATTCTAACTAATAACTATAACACACTACAGGAATTGATGTACTGCTGAATAAGGTGAACATTGAGAAAGGAATTGGCTTAAAGAGAATATAAAAACAGTCATGACAGAGCTGGAACAGTGATACATTGGAAATTGTGCAAATGACTTGGCTTCAATCATACAGACAAATATTGTGAGCACAAACTAGTGGCTTCCCTAGAAAATGAAAATAGTAAAATGCTCTCAGACTTTCAGATCTAACTAGACCAACCAATCCAAGCAAGAAGACAAGACCTAGTTGTTATGAACAAGGTAAAGAGATTCTTTCAAATTGTAAACATGAGTGTTCCTGCGTATCACAGGGTGAAGTTCAAAGAAAGTGAAAAAATAGTTCCGGGAGCTTGCCTGAGAACTGAAGAAGCTGTGGAACATGAGAGTTAGGGTGGTGCCATAATAAATGGAGCACTGGGAACTTTTCCAAAGACTGCAGGGGTGAGATTGGATGAACTGGAGATACAAGCAAGAGTTGAGACTGTCAGTTTTGAGAAAAACTTGCCATAAATCAATCCCCAGTGAAAATGCAAATGAATAATAAAGGAGTTTTGTTGTCACTTGAATCTTGAGATTGAATCTTGAGATAAGCCATTCTAAGTATATTAAATATTCTAAGGAGATCTTTTTTTTCTTTTATGTAAAATTCATTCCAGGGCAACATTTTTTGGTTAATTTTCTGGAAGCTTCTTTTCAAAATATTTGCAAAGATTAAAACAAAACCAACGGCTCACCTCCAATCCACACTTGGGAGGTGCAGAGTGGTGTGACAGTTACAAGCACGGAAAACAGAATTGGCAGACTGAGTTCAAGTTTCGTCCAAAGCTGTTTACATTCACTTTACACTAATGACCTTGGGAAATGCATAAATCAACTTATCCCCCCTCCCAGCTATGGGTAAAATAGCAGGGCAGTTAAAGCCCTTTAGATCTGTAAGGCAGTCCATCTAATAGAAGGTTACTCCAACAGAAAAAACCTACAGCTTGGCAGTCGGAACAGCTGGTCCCAAGCCTAGGTAAAGCATGAGGTGTGGGGCTAGCAACTCCACCCCTTTAAAACCTACTTGCTACTGAAACCACAATAGAGTGGCTGTGGCCCTATGCTCCACAAGGAGTCTACAAGAATCAACAAACACACAATCCACATTTGTCTGTAGTGAGGCATTGAGAGCAAATCTTCTTTCATCTGATCATCTTTTTACATCTTTTACATAAAGTTTATTTTAGGAATTAAAAAAAAAATACATGAGAATGGATGAGATCTTTGTCTAAATTTCTGGGATGAGGAATAGTCATTATTATGCACTGATCTACTTGGACTAGTGTCCTCATCTTGGTTGTTATAGTCACAACATTTTGGCTATTGTACCTGTTTCATTTGGGCTAAGATGAAAAGAATATCAGGTCTGAGTGATGGTTAATATTGGCGCAAATAAGTACAAGACGGGACATGTGAAGAGTGCAATAGATTTATTCAAGCTGTATCATATCACAAGTCATAACAAGGGCAATTAACTCTTCCTAACGGGAAGTAGTTAGTATCATCAGCAATAGCAGTACCCTCCAGCCTTCTTCAGGTGCCTGTTGTAGCCGTTAACCATCTGAAAATTTCGAACCAAGCACTTTATTCAATCCATGGGGGTAATATTGTTCTCATTCCGATTCAGAGGATATCTCATTTCAATTAATTCTTCCTATTTAATTTGTGATATCGCTTATCTGCCTCTTCCACTGAACCAGTATATATGACATTTTTTGCACTACCTGACCCAGGGATTGAACTCACGACCATAAGGCAAGTTAACAGATATGCTTAATCAACGCTTTTATCCACTAAGTCGTGTGTTCCAAAACATGACAATAACAACCAAAATGAGGACACTAGTCCGAGTAAATCAGTGAATAATAGTGGGATTTATTGAAAAGTAAGCACATAAAGATTGTCTGACATTATTGAATATTTGGCAAAACACAGTTCTATTTTTCTAAAATGTCTTCTGCTACATTTTTTTCTAATTATCGAATGACAGTAATTTTTTACTTATTTTTCTTCAATTAAAGAAAAATAACTCCACTCGATTTCTACAGTTCTTGTTTGATTTTACAAATTTCATTTTCATTTCATATCTTTTCTGATTATGTTTCAATTACAAAAAATAGTATGAGTTTAGTTTGTTGCTGCAACATCTGTTTTTTTTTATTAGATGAAGTATTACAAATCATTATTATTAAATTTATGACTACTATTTACCTTCATCTTAATTTTGCAGTAGCTTTTTTTTTTTTTGAGTGGAGATGCGACAATAATCGACATTAATAGTAATGATCTGTTCATTGTCAAGTCACACATTGGCCAGAACTTGAAGAGGAGTTAATAAAAACTGGGTGAGAAATGAGAGGAATTCATTTTTTTTTTCTTACTATCCACTGCTGAAATAAGGGGGCATCTTATATGCCATTGAATATGGTATACAAGAAACAATGAAAGAAATACAATACATATGGTTTTGATGCTTATATGCACAGAAACCTCCTTATTGCGATTTTTATATTCACCACAATGTGTTGTTTTGAATTAGAGAGGCACCATTGTAGCAGATGAAATAAGAGGCCATAATGGTTCCATGGCTTGGAGGTGAAGAACTCTCTATCAATGTTTCTAATAAAATTTGATATACAAGATCTGGTTGAAAAAATTACAGTAAAATTTGAATATTTCAACTAAGGTAGATACGGCCTAAAAAGTAAAGAAATGAACAGAGTTTGCTGTGGGATGGGTTTCAGCAGAAAGAAAACCTGATTTATCAGGTGGAATTCATTTTCTTTTATTGTTTCTGGAGTTGTTCAGTATTGGGAAATAAGAATTGAACAAGTTGAAATTTAAAGTCATCTGAAGTGTGCATGAAATTAATGGCTTTGTAGGGCATCAACTGACAGCCGAATTTCCTTTTGCAACACTCGGCTGTAATGATGGAATGTGGCAGATTTCAGGATTTCTTGCTCAAGGATATACTGAGAATATAAAATAAACAATGAAAAGTAAAAAATGAAACAAAACTGTTTTTAAAATATACAAATTAATCCACTTCGAAAACAGGGTCTTTTTAATCAATATTAATCCACTAATCTTCATCTGAAGACAGTTCAGCCATGTGACAGAAATTAAAATAAAGAGTGTCCAAGAGGTGAACTACTACAAACCCGACCAGATTAAAAAATAGCCGTTTTTCTGGTAAATCCGGTTTTCTGGAAGCTGGAAAAATGATCAGGTACTGTAGTAAAACTTGGATATTTCAACAAAGTAGATATTTTGTTAGGGGCTAAAAAGTGAAAAAACAAACCGAGTTTGCCATGGGGTTGGTTTTCAACAAATAGAAAACATGATTTATCAGGTGGAATTCATTTTCTTTTATTGTTTCTGGAGTCGTTCAGTATTGGGAAATAAGAATTGAACAAGTGGAAATTTAAAGTCATCTGAAGTGTGCATGAAATTAATGGCTTTGCCAAGGATCATCTGACAGGCGCGCTGCCTTTTGCAACACTCGGCTCTAATGATGAAATGTGGCATAAGTTGAGGAGAACACTAAAGGTAAAAATAAAACAATACAAACTGGAGAAGAATTGTTGAGGAGAAACATGAAGAGAGAAAAGCAGAAAGAAACAGTTGAAAATAAAAATAGAATTCAGAAAAGGGGAGTAAACACAAACGACGACCGTGTCAGCAAAAGTAGGAAATAAAAATAAAAAGATTGACCTTAGAAATTTGGGAGGATGAAAACGAAAGGTCAAAGTTAAAATCTAAAAGTCAAAAAGTCAAAATTGTAAAAGACTCCAAAGAGTAAAATACTAAAGTTGAAGGAAAATAAAACGTTTCACTTGAACACTTAATGCTTATAGTAAAACTTGAGATAAAAAGTCGAAAAAGAAAGCAAACAAAAAAAAAGGTTGAACAATTTGAAAAAGAATTAAAAAGAAAAAAAAATGTAAGACAAGGTTAGAAAATAAACAATAAAAATAGTCAAAATCTTAAAGATTCAAGTTGTTACTTTTCTGGATGTGAATAATATGGCTATTTGATGACCGTACAATGGGCATAAAATGTAAGACCTGTGAAAATCATTACAGAGAATTGTATTTACATTGATTTCTCAACAAAATACAAAAATAGAAGTGTCAATGGGAAGAACTTAAATCCACGGATAGACAAACTAATCTTGCAAAGCATGAATATCATATCATCCACATCGTCTCCAGGGAACAAACCATTTATATTAATAGCCGAGGCTTTAACATGTTAACACCTTCTTTTGATATCACCATGTTTGGTCAGACAAATAAAATTGGGCATAAAATTGGTAAAACTTGATCATTAGAGTTAATTAAAACTTTGCTTATATAATTGCATCTCCACAGTTAATTATGGTGCCTAATATGAAGAAAATCTTAATTTCCATTACTGACTGGATGTCGACAAAACAAAATTGTTTAACTTAAATAAAAAATATCTTACATTTTAATTCAGGATACATTTTCAGTATACAAACTTTAGTTTTAAATAGTATGTATTGGGTTGTAGCGCATGACATGCCAGATTCACAGAAATTTATAATTTGGTGCTTTTAAAATAAATATGTTTAGGTGTATGTTATATTTTATGATTTGCTATTTTAAATCTGGTTATTCTGCTGTTGTACCTAACATTTCAAATGGTCTGCTCCTTATAAACTTTGTTTTTTTCACTTTTGAAATTATATTGTATATAGAGCAAGTAATTTGTTAAAATTGGGATACAAAGTATGCAAATCAGAGAAAAAACATGAATTTTGCATTTGAAGAAAGAATTGCTAATGCAATGGTTATTTTGAAAATTCTACTCCAGGAATTAGAATATTCAAAATGATCCGAGAGAAAGATCCATGAATGAGAAAGATCCATGAATGTAATCAATGATGATTAAAAGATTTAAATTAATTAAGAATTAAAAGCTGGAACCTGGACAAACTGTAACTGAAGAACATTGCAGTTAGCAATTGGCTTATTTGAATGATAAATTAAAACAGAAAAAATCATTTTCTGGGCAAGGAAGTTGATTGGTTATTTTGCTGCAGTCCAAAGGTTGCAAATGTGACACAGCATGGAGCTGGAAAGGGAAGTTCTCCCACATCTGGCATATTCTCCAGACCTATGACTTTCAGACTATCACTTGTTTCATTCTTCTTGTCTCATCAGCACTTCCAACAATTTCAAGATATTGTAAAACTCCTTGGAGAATTTAACAAATCAAAACTAGAATCATTCTTTTATAATAGAATATACAATTTAGCTGAAAGGTTGGCATAAGGTCATTGAAAGCTGGTGAAAATACTTTGGTAACTGAATAATGATGCTATGAATTTATATGAATGAAAGATTTTGCTAAAAACAAGCTGGAAAACTTTACATTCACCAAATATGTTCTGCAACTCTGAACCTCATGGTTTCATATCAGATTATGATTTTTCAATATTCTTCAAGATGAATAAAGATGAAAACTCCAATTATGAACTTTACATTTGTGGATGGCTGAAAGTTTGAGATAAAAAGAACAAGGATGAAGATATTAGTCTGGAAAACTCAGGGATTAATGAAAAAGTGACTCATCTCAGATTCAGACAATATTTTTGTTATGGAAAAATCAGTATTTAAAATGCTTAATAATATTAGGTTGTTACACATGAAATGTCGTTCTTTTAGGTGAGGGGGGGTCACATCTTTGAAAATAATGCAAAAATGTTTAAGATTTACTAATGTAATTGCATTTTTTCTGCATATAGATATATCATTTTCTATTATTTGAGGTTTTTGAGCCCTAAACAGCAATGGTGTCTACCTATAAAGTTAGACTAATTTTCAAGTATGATTTCAAATTAGGACATAATGATGCTCAAGCTGCTGATCTTGTCCACAAAGCATTTGGAACGAACACTACTACAGTGCAAACTGTTCAGCGTTGGTTCAATAGGT
This sequence comes from Architeuthis dux, assembly GCA_006491835.1. Lineage (NCBI taxonomy): Eukaryota > Metazoa > Mollusca > Cephalopoda > Oegopsida > Architeuthidae > Architeuthis > Architeuthis dux. Next base: position 1,892,743 of record VCCN01007234.1, read on the forward strand.
TTAGGTTTGGAAATATGGATACCAATAATATACCTCAAGGAAGGCCAAAACCTTTTCTTAATGATGAATAATTATCATGAGCAGCAGCCAACGACCCACAAACAATGCTTCGAGCATTTTCTGGAGACTTTAGGGCTTCAACATCAAGCATATCACTTCATCTCAAGGCAATAGGAAAAGTTAAAAAGTTAAAAAAATGGATCCCACATGAACTGAATGAAATGCTCCACGACAGTTTCCAGACCCCAAACATGTCAGCTGAATGTGTCTAAGCTCAGAGAATCGGGATATGAAGTCTTGCAGCATCCGCCATATTCACCTGACATTTCTCCTACAGATTATAATCTTTTCAAGCATTTTTAACTTCATATCCATAATAAAAGTGTTCAATAATAGGTAAGCCATCAATTCGTGCTTTTACTGAATTTGTGACCACTAAAACTTAAAGAATTTGATGGAGTTGGCATATAATATATATATAAGGTCAATTGAAAAAAGAAATTTGAATAAATATTTATTGTTTTTTGTTGTTTATGCAATCCTCCATCTTACTATTCAAAAAACAACATTTCATATATTATTTTTTCATATTGTCTGTTTTATGAGAATTCAATAGTTTTTATTCTTTTCATATGTTGCAAAGTTTGGACCATTCTTGTGGTAATGATTAATTCTATTTAGTTTTATTTCAATGTAAGTATAAAATATCAATTTTCTCCCTGGAAAAACAATGAATGAGATGCAACCAAACAAAGTATTGTTTCACAAGGGTATCATTTACTTAAACACTAGGCCAAAGAAGAGTCTAAGACATTTCTAATTTCTTTACTAAGTCCAATTCTTTGTTTCACTCAGAATTGGAGGCCTATAATGCTACAGATCTCTGATCGCTAAAACTTTTACCCTTAAGGATTAGTTCATAAGCCAGGCATGAACACGTGAACTTAATTCTTCAAATATTTCTTTGTAAGGTTTCAAATATCTTTGGGGAATTCTGAACCAAAAGTTTAATGAAGTTTAATCCCTGTGAGGATACATTTTTAAAATTAAATGTGCTTCTAAAAAGTACTATTAGCTACAAAAAACAAACCCTAAAATATACCTCTTAACTGTATGGCTTGCAATCTTGTCTAAAAGTTTGTTAATCCCTATGTCAAATCAGATTTTATTACTTTATATTGACAAGTTTTTAAAAATCCCCAGCACATCATTTCAATCACAGTAATATAATTTTCATGATATATATATAGAGAGATATATATGTATGTGTGTGTGCATTTATATCTGTATACATATTTATAGCTCTTTTTATATATATATGTATATGGTGGATGTGGTTAGACAATGTGGA
>VCCN01007234.1:1924872-1935927 GCA_006491835.1 Architeuthis dux
GCATATAGTTACATATATGCATACACACATATATATATTTATACATATACATATAAGTAATGCACACCTTTTGGTATTTTTGCATATAGATATTGAGAAAAAAGAACTCATATATGATATGCATAAATAATTATTTCATGAATTAATTATTCATAATTATTTATTAATATTGTTTAATCAAATGAATAGTAAACAAAACTGTTTTAAGCACCTGCCTAATTAATAATTTACCTACTGATGGCTCAGTTGCTAGTTCATCAGGTTCATGGTCAAAATCTTCCATATTTGAACTCTGGTGCATGGTTGATGAGGCTTATTAAATTTGTTTGCATGGTTGATGAGGCTCATTAGAAGAAAAAACTAACACACATTGCCCATCTTAAACTCTTTACAATTTTGAACACTACACAGGTCCATTACTCTTCCCTCACAAGTCTAAAGTGTAACAATTAAGTTATAGTAGTAGTAGACCACAGGAATATAGACAGATAGTAAAAGTAATCAATAATAACAATAGATATATTAGTTTCATTTACCTTTGCATGATACTATAGTTAATATAAATACATTCCATAGGTAATAAATTACTTTAACAAAATGCTTTAATTGTAGAAATATATGTAAGAGAACTAATGATAATATCTTAGTTCTCAACACCTCTGAAATGTCCGTGTTTCCACCTTGTTTTAATGACAGTTGTATAATTTCATGGCTTAGTAGGTTGTCTTCCATCAAAACACCAAACACACCTGTAAACAGTGATGGAAATAATATTATTATTTCAGGTTGGCTGAAGCAGCAGCAGCATAATGCAAGTAGTTGTTGGAAACACTTCTTTGTTTAAAAACTAAAGATGTCAAAAGCTAAAAACATTAAGAAAAACAAATAGGAAAACATAAACATAACAAAGGAGTCGAATACAGAAAAACTAGAAAACAATAAGGACACAAAAAAAAGTCTTGAAATAATTCACTGAGCAGTTTGTAATTCAATCTAAAATTGAGCAACAGAAAAAAAGAAAATAAGACAATGAAATGATTACTAAAGCCCTTACTTGTTAGGTTGAATGTTTCACTAATGGTGTGGGTCGTACAGGAATGACAACCAAACTGAGAGATGCTTCTCTGATAGTTCAAAACTACTTTCATTGATCAATTTTGTTCAGCACAAAATCATTTACCATTCGTTCATTTATTCATTTTATGATTTGCTCTGGTTTTTTCAAAATTTGTTTTTAATTGTTTTTTTTTCTGTTTGTATTTTTTTTTTCTTTTTGCCACCTTCTTGGGATGGGATTTCTTTTTTTCTTCGGCTCTTTTCCAAAAATGGTTTCTTCTCTGCTTCTTTCTATCATTTCATATATCTTCTTACCTACTTTTTTTTGCTTCTTTCTTTTTTTCTTTCTTTCTCATTCCAATGTCATCTTTCTTTCTACCTTTCTTTCTTTTTTCTTTCTCTCTTTCTCATTCCAAGGTCTTTCTGTCTTTCTTTCTACATTTCTTTTTTCTTTCTTTCTTTCTCATTCTAAGACCTTTATTTCTTTCATTTCACATATCTTACCTACTTTCTTTTATTATTCTTTCGAGTCATTTGTCGTTCACTTTCTTTATGCTTTTCTTTTTCCTCTTCAGTTCTTTTTTCTTGTTTCATTTCAGGTTCTCTGCTTTCTTTTGCCTTTTTTAAAAAAAGATTTTCTTTTCATTCTTTTTTCTTTTCATTTCTTTCAGATTATTCCCAGTTCTTTACTGTCTTTCATTTTTTTCTACATTCTTTATTTCTTCACTTTTCAGATTATTTCCATCTCCCTCTTTCTTATTTCTTTCCTTCTTTCTTTCTCAATTCTATTTCTCTTTCTTTATTTATTTCTGTCTTTCTTCTTTCTATTTCTCTTCTTTCTTATACTTGTTATTTTCCTTCAATTCTCTTTATCTGTATAACCTGATTTCTTTCTTTCTTTATTTCTTTTTCACTTTCTTTTCCCAGCGTTTTTGTACTGCTATCTCTCTCATTCCAAATTCTTTCTTTCTTTCTTTCTTCCATAATATTGTCATCTCTTTCTTTCTTTCTCATTCCAGAGTTGTTCTTTCTTTCTTTCTTTCTTTCTTTCTGTCCTCCTTCCTTCCCAGTCGTATTTAATTCATTTCTGTCAATTTTCTTGCTTAAATGGATCTTTGAAATAATATCAGCACAAAATTACAAAAAACAAACAAAACACAAACACCCCCCACCCAAAATAAACAAAGATACAAATCCACTCACAGAAGGAAAAACAAATGAACAAACAGAAGAAAAACAAACAGTTTTTCTTCTTCACTGATTGACTTTTTCACCATATCCTTTGCATACAACAACAACAACACTAACAAAAACAAAATACAATCTTGACAAACACAATAATAAAACCAACATGGCCGACAGAAATTACAATGATTGCAAAAAATAAATGAACTGCATTTTAATTACATTTATGCACTCTGGTCATATGACTGATTTTTCGTGTCTGCTGTGTGTTCTTTATTATGGTTTTAGTTTGAAAGGATTTTTTGCAGAATTTTTCTTTAAATGGCTCTCTTTTATTTATTTATTGTTATTATTGTTTAGGGCATCAAATAAAAAAGATCTTTCAGGATTCTTCTTTCAGTTACGTTGTTGTTTTTTTCTGGAAAAATGAAAATCTCTTTTTACTGCCATCCTTGAATCTACCCCAATTATTTGTTTCAGGATTTTTGAGTGTCTTTTGCTGCCAAAACATTTTTTTTTTGTTTTGTTTTTGTGATTTGTTAGTAAAATGTTCCTCCCTTGATTTCCACTCCCCCTCCTCATCATTGTCATACTTTCCCTCCTGCTCCAAATCCTCTTTCTCCTCCCCAATCTCCTATCGTTCTCCTCCTCCTCTTCTTCTCCTCCTTCTCCTCCTTGTCTTCTCCCACTCCTCTCTTTCTCCTCCTCCTCCCACTATTTTGTTTCTTGGGAATCAAGGGTTTACTTCCGGAGTTATTGCCCTTGTTTTGCGTTTTTCTTTCTTTTTTTTTACCAAACTTAATTTGCGTCTTTTTGTCCATTTTTTTGTTTCAATATTCCTGATAGTAAATTACCAACCAGGATCAATGGGCAAGAATTTTTCTTTTTTCTTTTTTTATTTTAAATACATACAAATATTTTTGAAAAAAGCAACAAAAAAAAAAGCAAAAGAAAAACCTTTTTGAATGATCAACAAAAAAATGACACATCGAGTAATCGTTAAAGATTAATTATTCATTTACCTTTTGATTGGCTTAATTTCCGAAAGCCACAGAGGAAATTCCAGTGGGTATGGTATGTCACTGGACAACGACGGGTGGCAGGGAGGAAGGGGGGAAAAAAAACGGCAGTTTATCGCCGCCAAACAAGAGTGGTTTTGTTAGAATTTGTCTGGCGCCAATGTTTTAGTTTTCAAAAGCCAATCAAGTCTGAAATGTCCAGAGTTGCATGAAGACTTCCTTTATATTATTATTCTTTTTTTTTCTGAGATTCCCAAGGAGAGTTATCCCAAAAGAAAATATTGACATGAAAAAATTTTTGGAAGAAAAAAGAGAGGACAAAATTATGGACAAATGAAATAAAATTTGATTATTTGTAAATATGATATTAATTCAATATAGAAACCCATTTAAAATGATCCATTACCTAGTTTATATACAGAGTCTTTCAAAAATCACAATACACTTAATTTTTTTTTTTTTTTCAAAACAGGCGAAAAGTTTTGAAAATCAATAAAAATATAGTAAAATGTTTGAGAATTTTATCATTATCATTATTATTGAGTTTTCACACAAGCAGTGGCTGGTTGCCTTCACTGGAGATCAAGTGACATCAAGTCTCCTCAATTATTATTATTATTATTATTATTATTATTGTAGGGGTAATTTGACAATGTGAAAATGCATTATGCATTTCGCTACTGCAATCGGCATCATCAGAAGAGATTTGAACATTGCAGAAAAGTGCTGGTATAGACTCCCATGTTGGGATAGCCAAAGTGAGAAATATTTGTTGTTTTTTTTTCTGGTGAGAGAGGGAGGAGGAGGACAAGTGACCTAGTTATTGGCCGAAGGGTCAGTTTAAGGTTTTCTCGAACTGGTTGGGTAGAGGTGTTTAGATTAGGTGGTTCTGTGTATCAGCTATTAAGTTGGTGGGTGTGGGAGGGTGTTTATATGATTTATGTGTCTGGGCATTGTTATTATTCAAATTTTGCCAAGTTCAAATAAGAATTACTTCACTGTTAGACTTCTACATCTGAGCCAACTTTTTCATAGCATTTCAGTCGAGGCAGCGATTGACACAGGCATTCCCAACATCAGCAAACATTTTGAGTGGAATGTTTGCACAACAATGTCTGACTCTTTACTTGAGTTCATAAAGGTCTCTTGATTTTGTTGCATAAACTTTGCTCTTGATGAAGCACCTCAAAAAGATATCGCTAACCCTAACCTTAACCCTTGCCAGGCTGCAATTTTGCACCTCAGTTTTAACGTTAGTGTCATTGCCGTAATAATGGGGATAGATTTAGAACTAAAGTGTCAAAAAGATTTCTCAGACATTGAGCTATTGATTGATATAGATGTCACTGTGATTGGACAGAAATATGAAAATATGAAAAGAAAAAAAGAAAGAAGAAAATGTAGAGTCACCTTTGAGACACCCTGTATAATTCTATTTGTATACATAAATATGTTTAGTGTTGATAGTCCGATTTAAGGGAACAATCAAAAGATTTCTCAACATGGTCACACAGGTTCCTTCCTGATGGAGGAAGATGATTACCAAGACCAGAAATATAACAAGAAAAAAGAAAATGTAGAATCACTTTTGAGACACCCTGTATAATTCTATTTGTATAAATAAATATATTTAGTGTTGAGTGGGATGTTTGCACAACAATCCCTGATTTTTGCCTTGTGTTCATAAAGGTCTCTTGATCTTGTTGCATTAACTTTGCTCTTGATGTAACCCCTTAAAAAGTAATCACTAACCCTAACCCTTTCCAGGCCTTTTGCACCTCAGTTCTAATCTTAGCGTGATTGCCATAATATTGGGGAGAGATGTGGAGCTTATGTGTCAAAAGATTTCTCAGACATTGAATTATCGATTGATATCAATTTTACAGATATTGGACAGAAATCTGACAAAGAAAATGAAAAAGAAAAAGAAAAAGTATAGTCACTTTTAAGACACCCTGTTTAAAATATACTTCAGTTGGTTCAGAGGTGAGAATAATCAGATCAAAGGTCCGTTGGTATTTATGCTACAGTTTTAGAAGATAAAATATAAATGACGAAAAGGAAAAACACAAATATTTCAGTAATTGATGGTCCAGTCACCCGTGCTTCTTTAATACACAACAAAATTACAAAACTAAACAGGAAATTCTCACAAACCATAGACTAACTGACGTCTTATTGTACCACTGTAAAATAACCTTGGAGGTCGAGAGAGTGGGATCATTCCTGTGCAATGACCATCCCACTTTAATAACATTCACCCACAGGCTGCTGTGCATCACCGTTGACAGATATCATTAGAATGATGGTCAACCAGCATATCCTTATAGACATTCTCTAAGCTTAGTCTAGACAAGCAAAAGATATAGAGAGACAGAAAAAGGAAGAGAGAGATCTATGACTAATATGACTACAATTTTTCAACAGACAGAAAGAAAATTTAATACATTTTTTTTTTAATTTCTATTTTATTTTGTTCAATTATGAATTTTTACTTACTATAAATGTTCAGACTGCATATTTTACTGTCTATAACTTTGAGAAGAGTCATTAACATTCAATTGTTCGAACAAAAGTTGGTATGCATATTTTATGTTTTATATTTTCTTAATGACACGTAATGTCTTCCTTAATGCTGGCATCCATTTTTATTCTACAAGGCTTTCAACTAATACAAACTATTTTAAGTAAAACTAAATTGTTTCAAATTCAAATTCTTGATTTGTTTTACTTAATTCAATATTTGGTGATGAAGTCATTTTCATCCGTTTTCATATCCATAAAGTTACTTTTAATAAATCATCATCATCATCAGCCATTATAAGTCCACTGCTAGACAAAGGCCTTTCTCATCTCCTTCCATGTCTACCTATCTTGTGCTAACCTCTGCCAAGTCTTACCAGCAAACTTTTCTATCTCGTCCCTCCATCTTGTGTCTGGCCTTTTCCTACTTCATTTACTGCCCCATGGGCACCAATCGGTTAGTCTTTTCCCCCATCTATTGTCATCTCTCCTTGCTAGGTGGCCGGCCCATCTCCATTTTTTCTGCTTAATTAGTTGTATAATATCCTTCACTATAGTCCTCTCTCTCGGATCCATGTTGATCTTTTTCTATCTCTTAGAGTTATCCCTAGCATTGCCCTTTACATGTCTCTCTGTGCTATTCTGAGTTGGTTTTCAGTTTTGCATCCATAAGTCATGGCTGGTATTATGCAGCCATTGTATACTTTACGCTTTAAGCACATCAGCATGGTGCTCTTCAGAATGTCTCTATTCATACCAAATGCTTTCCAACCTATCGTTATGCATCGTTTTATTTCGCAGTCATGGTCTTTCTCTAGCTTTATTACCTGACCTAGGTAGATGTATTCATCAACTTCATCTAGAATCTCACCTTCTATTTTAATAAATACACCCACCAAAATTTGAATGGATATCAAGTAAGAGACTTTGGTTTCAAGCCCAACTAAAAGCTGAATTTAGAAGAATTATAAATCTACATGGAGGGATCACAATACAGCACATTATATTAGACAGCAGACAGAGGTTAGAGATATCATAGAAAAAACATTAGAAAGCTCAAATGGCAATGGGTAGAGAATTGCTGAACATCACGACTCACAACATGGATCCCTTGAGATCATATATGAAATTGTAGCCGGCAAAAACTAAGATAGCTTGATGATTTAGTGGAGTGAGAAAACTGGTGGATATTGGGGAAGGTTTATGTCCAGCAACGGACTTTAAAAGGCTGATGATGCCGATAAATCTACTACTTCAAGGGAAAGAGTTTGTGGTGGGGCAAGCAATCTAATTCTAATTTTCCCCCTTTCTAGAAAGACCTATCGTAAATTCTCCTATTTTTTATTAATTTTTTAATGATCATTTTACTTATAAAGACACATTTTTGCTTACTGCTTTCATTGTTTTTGACAAATACCCACTCTTGAAGAAGAAGAAGATAAAAAAAAGAGAAACTGTAAAGAATGTTTTATTTGATGCCTTAAGACCAGTTTTGTTCCATTGACCGTTTTTGTTTTTCTGCCCGCCCTACAAATGTCAGCATTCCAATTAAAAAACAAAGTAGAAGGCAACAAATCAAAAGACTGATGTTTTTCCACAAGTTTTCACTGATTTTCTTCTTCAGAATCACAGAATTACAAGAAATAAAGAAAATTTATTCCTCTCCTTCACACGACACCAATGATAAGTAATCTCTCATTGTTACTCAAAGACAAGTGCTAAATTCTCAAGAAAAAAGTTGTGGTACCGTTTCTCAACCAATGCGTACTAATCTGTTTGTAAGCCAACACAGTCATTTGACATCTGCAAATTAACTTATATTTATTTTGTCTTTCAAATTTATGACTATATATATACATATATATATATGTTTGTTATGTGGATGTACCTCTATCATATATATGTATATATATATTCTCATGACCTTTTCCTGTCCTAGATGGAAAATTAATGGGAACTTCTTTATTTCAATTGAATTTTCCAATGTTTATTCATCTGCCAATTGAGCTGTCAAGTGAGGAATTGTTTGTAACATATGAACCTGATTCACGTATACGGATGTCTGCAGCCTTGAGACTAAAAGCAACAAAATTTTAATTTCACATGAAACCAACAGAAAAAGAAGGTGAACTTCTATGTCGATAGACAATGGAATGATACTGAATTGACCCCTCCAGGGCGTAAGCCTGGGTGAAGTATATGAAGATCCTGGGGTGCTCAGTTGACAGAATGCCCACATCGGCCTCGTTGATGTTTTCCATACAAAAGCTTAGCGCAACACGTTTGGCATCAACTTGACTGCAGGATCTGCCAGCAGGAAGTCAGAGATGGCATCCAACCACCTTAAGAGGGGGGGGGGACTTCACACCCTTTGAAAGGCCTGGAATCAGAGTTGTCCTCCTAGACTGGTTGCCTTCCCAAGGCTAGAGAACCCAGTCTGCCCTGCTATTTTAACCATAGCTGGGGGAAAAAGAGATGGATTCATACCTTTCCCAAGTGCATTAGTGTGAAGTGAATGTAAACAGCTTCGATGGGAGTTTGAATTCAGCTCACCAATTCCATTGTCCGTGCTATTAACCGCTATACGACTCGCACCTTCAACAAAACTAAAAAAATCTAATGTTCAGCAGCAAGAGGTATCACTGAGCACAGCATTTGCCACAGAAGGATGGTTAGCTCACTAACCTTGCAAGCCATTGCTAGTAAATTTCTTTTTTACTGGGAGCTCCATGAATATGGACTTGTGTCCCAATTTGTATTCTTCAGCAAATATCCAGATTGTATTGTCCTGTGATTCACAATTACAGTAACATTTTGTCCTAACAGCACTATTTAATGACACATGCATTCTAAAAGCATGTTTGTTTTTATATTCTCAAAAGACTATAGTCGAAGATTAGTTTGCAGCAACAGCACATGGAGATTTCAGTGCATTATTTTAGAAACTAAAATTTGTAAACCCTTAAAATAATGTCACCTAAAGTAACATGGGGTATTAGACTGTGAAAGGGCCATAAAAAGTAATTTTGGTCTGTACTTTTTGGTTTCTCATCATTAATACACTTTGTATAAAATCCGCCCGTGATAATGACATTTTTGTTATAACTGCACTCCTAAATCCCTGAGGGTGCCATAATAATGGAAGTCTACTGTAGCTTAAAGCATTTACACTTTTTATGTGGTTATAATTAATATCTTCTGATATTAGGTTTCGTACTGAATCATAATCTAACTATAATTGAAGAAATCTGTCTGTGTGCACACATGTATGCACAGCGATTACTCAACAACTGGCCATTGTACAAAGTTGACATTCACCAAAGCGATTACTCAACAACTGGCCATTGTACAAAGTTGACATTCACCAGATGTATAAGTCACCACACAAGGCAGTGCAGTGTCAAGTTTGAATTGGTTTTGATCGTTCGCGAGAAATCTAATAAAAAATTTTAAAATTACAGATCATAGATCTTTCTTCAAAGTTTCTCAAATTAAACTCCTTGTGTTTATGTTGTACACACACCAATTCTATTAGTAAGACCAGTGTGGAATTCAACTTAATGTGGCTTCTGCTGCTCAACACGGACACAGTATTAGTAAGACCCGTGTGGAATTCAACTTAATGTGGCTTCTGCTGTTCAACACGGACACAGTATGGAAATCCTGACCTAACAAAGAAAGGAGTCAAAAATATCTGCATTCTACTTTATAAGTATTGCTGCTATAGAGGAAAACAAATTTCTGTTTATTACCACTACATTTGGATAGTACACCTGGAGAAGGCTATAGAACAGATCGGCCAAAACATCACGTGAACAACACAAACAAGAAGGAATTCAATTCAACTCTTTAAAAGTAACATATGGTCATAGTATTCGCAAACACATATTTATGCATCAATCAAATCAAAGCATAGGGTCAACAGTGAACATAAAATATATTTCCTGGGTAAATGATATGTGTTCTTTCAAATGAACTTAAATTCAAGTTTAAGTTTTATGTTATTTGACTTCCAAAACGTCTTGCTTAAATTCTGCCAAACAAATTACTATAAATAATCCTAACATCATTATTATAGAGCTTCGAAAAAAGTTTTAAATAAACCTATTTTTTTAAACACACTTCAATTTATAAAGATACAAAAAGGTTTGAGGATGGTGAAAATTTAGAAAATTGCAGAAAGTATAACTCTGGGGTCTATAAATTGATGTCTGAAGAGAAGAAACCGATAAAAAAATGTAACCATCAATCAAATTTACAGTTTTTGTGGTGACAAGGCCGACAGGGCGTTATTTCAATACGCCAAGTCTGTGTTGCAATATCTTGATTCCAAACAAATTCTTGTTGTACCAACGAAAGACAAGCCCACAAATTGCCTTCATTGACAGCCAATTGAAACAGCTCAAGCGATAATTAAAAGAGCGATCTTCAAGGATGGATTTAAACCAAAACACAGAGATTAGTTGTATGCACGGCTTCAAGCAGTGATGGAAATGCACCGTGTCATTTTACAAAATATTACAGAGAATTTTCGGATTTCTGTTTGCTGCAAATGCAACAACGTGTATAGGAATGGATTATTTACAGTCTGTTAATGTAGAAGAGACTTTGCTCTTTTATGTAGAAGAGACTTTGCTCTTTTATGTAGAAGAGACTTTGCTCTTTTATGTAAAATTCAATTAAATCATTTATCTTTTCTGCAACAAAAGTTATTTATGTTTTTGTAATGTTCGCAAATACATTGACCACACATTATTTACAATGTTTTGACTTAATTTGACTGCCTAGAAAAATACTTTTCTGTCATTTATATTTTCATTATTTTGCAATAATGATCAATTATCTATCTGGCTCAATTTATATATAATGTACCCATTGCAGCTTTGATGGCTTCAGACTATGGATCCAAATAAGCCTTAATGTACAGCACAACATTTTACTGCAAGTTGTTCTTTTCAGTTCTAGGTAGATAAATAACCTATCCTATTTACAAAGTTAAAATGTTGTCATGAAAAACAATATGTTTGAAAATACTTTAATATGTCTAAATTTGAATGTTGCCAAAATTATGAAAATATTTCTGTGCTTTTAGTGTTACAACCACTCCTTAACTTACACACAGCCTGTGTTTGGGTATATATATGTGTGTCTATGTGTGCACATGTGTTTGTGCATGTGTATGTGTGAATGAATATGTACAAACTTATATAAATGTATATATACAGAGTTTACATTTACACATGCACTAATGTCACATACACACATGTAGAAA
>VCCN01007234.1:1937198-1947263 GCA_006491835.1 Architeuthis dux
GGTCTGTATGTGTGACACATAAATACATAGATAGCCAGCCAGATAGACTCTCTTGAAAAATGAAGAAACCTATGTTGACACTTTTGGTGCGAGTTTTGGTTGATGGTTTCTAATAAACAGGTCTGTATAGTCACTCAATAGAAACTGTCACTTAACCAATGTCTTTTAGCAGCATGCCATGTTGGGGGTGATCAATTGAAAAATTGGAAAAGGGGATGATAAACATTTTCAGTTTCATGTCAAAATGAAGCTGAAAAAAAGGAGACAAGAAACGTTGAAAATCAAAGTTAGAGAATGAGGAATAAACCACAATGGAAAGAGGATGAAGAAGATTGAGGAAGAATAGAGAGGGAAAAGGAAGATAAGTGGAGAAGAAAAAGAAGAAGGTGAAGTGGGGGGGGAGTAGTAAAAGGAGCTGCAGTGCAACAGAATGGAAAATCGAAAAGGTAATAAAAAGAAGATAAAGAATTACATGTTATGGTGATAGAGCTGAAGTTAATAAAAAGAAAGAATGAGAAGAGAAGAAAAAAGTGGAGGAAGATAGAAAGAAGAAAAGGAAGAAAAAGGAGAGAGGGAAAGAGAAAAAAGAAAAGAGAAAACTGAAGATGAGAAAAAAGAAGATACAAAGAGAAAAGAGGAAAAAGAGTAAGAAAGAAGGGTGAAGAATTCAAAAAGAAGAAGAATATAGGGAAAAGAAAAAGAAGGAAGAGAATAAGAAAGAGGATTTTTAAAAAAGGGGAAGATAAAAAGAGGAAGAGGGCAAGACAGAGGATTTAAAAAAGAGGAGGAAGAGAAAAAAGAAAAGAAAGAAAGCAAGAATAAAGATTCAAAAGGAGGAGTAAAAGAAAAATGACAAGAAAGAAAAGGGGAAGAATGAGAACAAGGATTTAAGAAAAGGTTAAAGTTAGAAAAAAAGTACAAAAAAGAAAGAGCAGAGATTTCAAAAAAAAGGAAGAAGATAGAAAGAAGAAAAGAAAGAGAGGAAAAAAAGGGGATAAAAAGAGAGAAACCGAACTGTAGAAGAAGATGCCAACAAAAAACAGAAAACTGAACGAAGAGAAAGAAGAAAAGGATGAAATTAAGGGAAGAGTTGAAAATAACGTTGATGGAGTCGAGAATAAATGTGTTTGGTGCCAAGTGACCAAATCTTGTTCTGTATTTGGAAACTGATTCCATTTGCGATGCATCATGTGCGACATTGGCAGATGTTTTGTTTTCTATTTGGGAGTGGACAGGCAACGGCAGAGTGAGACTTCTAAATGGCAACACACCTGCAAAATGATCATTACCCTTTCAACCGACACACAAAATCTCAGCTTGGCTCAAATCTCACGGGGCATGGGACTAAGTGCTCGATGAAGGAGTGGTGAGGCAAATGCAGTACAGCCTACCCTGATTTTACGCCGGTTTGATTTATGCCGATTTATAATAACGCCAGTTTAAAATTTGCCAACATCTTTTTCTCCGTTTTAGTAATTCAGGTAGTATTTTATTAATTAGGTTATTATTTATCTATTTTATATATTAAAATAACAAATTAATATCATATTTATTAGTAAAAATCTATATTAACATGCTTAGGACAGATAATAAAGTTAGAGAAAGGCCATGACTGCGAAATAAAGCGACGCATAACGATAGGTTGGAAAGAATTCGGTATGAACAGAGACATTTTGAAGAGCACCTTACCAATGTGATTAAAGCATAAAGTATACAACAGTTGCATAATACCAGCTATGACTTACAGATGTGAAACATGGAAATTAACCAAACGAACTGAAAACCAACTTAGAAATGCACAGAGAGCCATGGAAAGAGCAATGCTAGGGATAACTCTAAGAGATAGAAAAAGATCAACATGGATAAGAGGGAGGACTAGAGTGAAGGATATTATACAAATAATTAAGCAGCAAAAGTGAAGATGGGCTGGTCACCTAGCAAGAATAAATGACAATAGATGGGGGAAAAGACTAACCGACTGGTGCCAATGGAACAGTAAACGCAGTAGGAAAAGACCAGACACAAGATGGAGGGACGAGATAGAAGTTTGCCAGTAAGACATGGCAGAGGTTAACACCATCTAGGTCGTCATGGAAGGAGATGGGAAAAGCCTTTGTACAGCAGTGGACTTATAACAGCTGATGAAGATGATATGATGGATTTATTTTGCACAGACTTTGTTTACATCGCCTCCTCTAGTAACATATACCAATGAGCCATTATAAAAGCATTGTGCATCCGATTCCTCTTTCTCCTACACCTCTGTCTGCTGTATGTCCCATCATCCCAACCTCTGATGACTTAGACTAACATACCATCATCACCACTAACAAATTTTCCCCATATAAAGTAATCGTGATAATGAATTGTCATGAAAATTATAAGAATTGTCTAATATCCTTTCCTGCCATATTTCCTCATAAAATTGTTTGGATAAGAAAGGCTAAGGTGAAAAGCCAGATTCTTCCAATTAAGGTGTTTTAATTATGGGATAGGTAAATGTAAAGGTAAAGTGATTGTTTAGATTCTTTGAAGAATCCATCATCCATTCGTGATTCCAATTTCCTCAACTCCTTTAAAAGATTTGCCAATTCCGTCCAGTTGCACTTTAACAAACTGTTCCTTACTTTCTGCAATCAGGACACCCTTAATGATTTGGTTTTCATTGAAAATAACTCGATTCAGGTTCTGGACCTTTCTTTGGGGTTTTATAAGAAAGGGGTAGCATGCTGGGGGGTGGGGGCATCATAGTAAGGCAGAAGATCTTCTTTGAGAAGCACTTCTTGTTTCCATGTCATATTGGGGGCAGAGGTGTGTAATCTTCATAGACTATGTAAGCCAATAAGTAATCTTCTTTAGAAAATTAGTTGAGCAAGTGCCAGTTGCTTCCAGTGATGATGCCATTAAGCTGGGACGAATTTGCAGAGCATTTTGATGATTGGCAAAGATTTTGGTAAGCACCTTCTTGCTGGAATTGAATCAATGACCCTTATTTCATCTGGTTTTGTTTTAGTCTCTCTTTTTGTGTCCCAAGTGACCAAGAAGAAATGTTCTCTAATGTAGAGCTACGTTTAGGGTTAGGGTTAGGGTTAGAGGTAGTCTCTGCCATAAGATTGTAATTATTTTGGAGACGGGCAATTGGAAGGATATCTGTCTAGTGTTTAGTGTCAAAGATGATGTGAACAGAATCGATAGGGCTGAATCAGATCCAGGCTTGGCTGAACTTCGCCACCCTTTAAAGTAGAGTATCATCTTATTTATTTATATACTTATTTACTTGTGACCTCACCACACCCCACTTAACTTTCCACCCAGGCCCCAACCATTGTGAGCACTTTATCTCACCAAACTAGCTAAGCCTGACTAAGTTTGTCATCAGTCATGAGAATTTTCTTTGCCATTTGTTTCACAACAACAGGAAGTATGTAACAGTCAGATATTCCTGAAAAATCTGACTTCACATCAGGGAATTTTATTATTTTGACTGATTTTATTCTGTTTAATTTACTCATTTTCCCACCAGTAAGAAAAAAGCGTACCTGTGTTAATGTGTTAATATAATTGTAAAAACTTGAAAAACACTGAACAAGAATATTTTAACATAAAATAGACAAAAAAGTATTAATGTGTGTAAGTTAAAGTGTGATCCTAACGCTAAAAGCTCAGCAAATGTTTTGCAACATTCAAATTTAGGTGTATTAAAGTATCTTCAAACATGTTGTTTTTTTTCATGACAACATTCTAACTTTGTAAATAGGACAGATTATTTATTTACCTAGAACTAAAAAGAACAACTTGCAGTAAAATGCTGTGTGTTACTTTAAGGCTTATAGCCAATAGTCTGAATCAGTGATGGAAATGGGTTTTGGGAACTAGGTATATGGTAAGGCTGGTTTCTGGTGATTAGGTATACAATAATGTCTCCGTTAGTAGACAATGAACATAAAAAAGCCCTGGAAATTGAGAAGTAGGTATAAGCCGTACAAATCCTTGGTCTAAAGCCATCATATATAATGAGTACTTTTAAATATAAATTAGACAACCCTTTGAGAGAAAATTAGTGCAATCTGATGTGACCCAAATGAACCCAGATTTCTTTTTCATTTATAAATAAATAAATTCAGTTCAGCAGTTTAAGCTTAATCAAATTTGAAAGAAAATTCCCTAAAACTTTGTATCCTTGCGTTTTTCAGAGCAATTTTCGTGACTCGGTGTAATAAAAAAGTTATTCACAATAAAACTTTCTGCATAGATTTTGTTAAAATTGGTTGAGTTATTACAAAATTAAAGTCGTCAGTTTGTGTAAAAACTCAAGACACATGACAGGCACCCCTTAGCACCTGTGCCCCGGAAACTGCACATGTTGCCGGTACCTAGCGATGGCCCGGATCATTCTAAAAACTGGCAAAAACGTGCACGTTTCTCACCATCAACCAAGAAACACAACTGTAAAATGAAATTCTTTATAAGTCAATACCTGAACTAGTCCACAGATATTAACCTTCATGGCTTAATCACTTCAAATTAAACAAATATTTTAAGTATCCCTGTCTTATTTTGAAACACTGAATTTTCCAAGTATTGATTTTTATATTTTCTTCTGCTTATATTACTTTTTAAATATCATGGCAGCCATTGAATTCTATTGTTTAGAAAAACACTCAATCAACCTGTGTACGGATATTTAATATGAGATATTATATAATATACTTGGATTAAGTTCAGTTTAATATTGTTTACATGGCAAGCTTATCTTTGGAATGCTTAATAAATACTAAAATGAAAAGTTTCAAGTTTTCTATGTACATACAGTCATTTACCTAAATAAGAAAATAAAAAGACACCTAAATATAGAGAAAAGTGACACAGATTTTTTTAAAGATTATTAAAATGTTTTTATGTCTGCTCTCATGCCTGTGTACGATAATGTTCTTTTCTCTCTCTCTCTCTTCCTCTCTTCTCTCTCTCATACACGTTGCCTTCTTTTTCTCTTGAATTTACAAGAATTTCCATAGATATAAAGACTCATTTACCTATAAGATTAAAAGAAAAATGTTCTTTCAACTTCCATTTTGGCACTTTCACTGAGGGAAGATATGAAGCAGCCATTGATGCATCTGGTGTGTTTAAAATGCTGTCAGCAATTTATTTTTCATAGAAATTTACAATTGCTGATTTCGTAAAGGCAGCAGTAAAAATGAGGGAAGGAGAATGGAAAAAATTCTTTGTTGGCAACGAGTCAATAATTGGCAATGGATCACGGAGATTTCTTTGGGAAATAACTAAATCAGGTTGGATCTGTGATCTTCCACGGCTGTCAGCTTATTCACTATGAATTTCTTCAAAAGAAATTAATTTTCTGAAAAAACAAAGTTTGAAATTTAAATGCAAAGAATTCTGTTTTCATTTATCCCATGTTTTGTATTTTATTGTATTTATTTTAGTATTTTTTTTGTGTTTCTCAGAAATTACAAAGACATTTTGCACTTGCAGATATGGTTCAATGGTTAAGGCATTACTTCAAAGGTTATAAGGTCTTATATACTACTGTATATTTTTTAATATAAGACAAGGTTTTTTACTAACAAATGGCCCAAAATCAGCAGGTCAGTCAAAAATGGCCAATAATTTTGCCAATATCTATACAGTGCATATTAGCGAGCGATAATGCCAGTTGTTTTAACTCAATTCATTACCATGCTATGTATTGGATATTCCATTTTTAAAAAGTTTTTCAGCTGACCAAGTGCCATAAATGGTGTATTCATAAGAAGGGGATATCTTTCATGATGACATTATGGAAAAATAATGGACTTATATTTGAGTCAGTTGATTTTCTGAAATGTTGTGCTTGCAGTGATGAGTCTTTGATGCTGGGTCTTTTCAAAACTTGCAGAGGCTTGATGAATTATAGTTTTGGCAGTGTGAGCTATTTCTGACACACTTCTCCAGATCCTTTGGTTGGATCTTGCACCATTGGAGGTCCATATATATTTGGATACAAGGTCTAGTTTTTGTCAAAATCAGGTGAAAAAGGTGAAAAAGGTTTGTGAAAAAATTGAGAGCTGGGTCGTAATAATTTGTTACCTAAATGAAAAGAAAATGATACCCCAGAAAGGGCAAAAATGAATACATTTTTATCTGTTATTAGGTAAGTAAGGTAAAAGCGTCCCGTCTCTTAGGAGACAACTCCCAATGCAGTATGGAGCCGGGTGACAAAGACCCAGTTTCTGTTGCATGTGTCAGCTTTGTGATCCTTACAAGTCTCAACCCTGGAGGGAACAGGGGACTTTTATTTCCACAAGACCCCCCCCCCCCTTGGTAGGATGCAAGACACCTCCACCCTAATCAGACGGATTTAGAGTGTACTAAATTATCTGCGAGTGCACAGGGAAATTTGTCCTAATGAAGAGTTTTCCACACACTTCGCTAATACTGCCAGTAATAGAACCGAGGACCTTCTCTGTGTGTGAGGCAGATGTGCTAACTATTACACTAACCGAGCGGACTATTAGGTAAGTGAGGCTCATTAATATAATTCATTTAGTAAAAAAAGTTTTCATTTTGTATGTAATCCGTTTCCCTTCCTAATCAACACTCTCTCCAGTATTTTAATTAATCTGTTTAAACCAAATCAGTTCTGTCCAAAGGAGTGACTCAAAAAAGGAGTGACACAAAAAGGAATGACATAAATAATGTACCAAATCAGTTCTGTCCAAAGGAGTGACACAAAAAGGAGTGACACTAAAAGGAATGACATAAATAATGTACCAAATCAGTTCAGCCCAAAGGAGTGACACAAAAGGAGTGGCATAACTACTGTACCAAATCAGTTATGTCCAAAGGAGTGACACAAAAAGGAGTGACATAAATAATGTACTAAATCGGTTATGTCCAAAGGAGTGACACAAAAAGGAGTGACGCGAAAACGAGTGACACAAAAAGGAGTGACATAAATACTGTACCAAATCAGTTCTGTCCAAAGGAGTGACATAAATACTGTATCAATGGGGTGACATAATAAATAGCCAGGGTTAGGGTTGCAGTTAGGGTTTAGGGTTAGGGTTATTTAACACTAAATGAAAAAGAAGTTGGAGAGTTCCAGCTGCAACTTCTCCAACTGAGAGCACGAGCAAAACTGAAAGCCAACAACTTCTTTATGGTTCCAGATATGCACTGTCTGCTGCTTCAGAAGCAATGACTTGAGTATCGCTTTATTTTATGTTTCATAAGTACTTTTACATTGTCACCTCGTTACAGTAATATTCGTGTCACTCCTTTGACATGTATCTCCAGTTTATCACTCCTTCGTTATGTCACTCATTCATTACCCATTCGTAACCCATCCAAATGCTATAGATTTCCCTAAGAGAAGAAATCAATTGATCAGTGAAAGAGTATTAGACTGGACACCATGTGGTCTACTCTCCACTTTGTAGTCTGTTCATGTAACTTTAAAAGTCCCTTTTACTCTTTGCTTGTGTCATCTGCGATATCATATAATGTCAACATAAAAACAGTCAGTTTGCTAAAATCAAAAGCAGTGTCAAAACTTTAACAGATTATATTAACTCAAAACTTCACAAATAACAAATCTGAATGAGGAAAATAAAAGTGGATTAAAAAGTATTTTTTTAAATTGTTTAAAAAACGTTAAATGTTATTTATTTCTCACCCATAATGAGGGGTGCGTTGCAAACCTTTTATGTGCTGGATGTGACAACATCTTGAATCTTTACATATTATTGTATTTATACAAATAAAAAATATTGTATTTTGGAAGTGACAAATCTTAACAGGGGAGGAGAGCAACCATTGGGGGTGGGGGGATGTGTTTCATCTTGTTCAATAATGGTAACTTTCTTAGCTCTGGCAGCACTGCATGCCTGTTCATGTCTAATCCAAACTATAAATCTTTACAAGTCAAAAGTTTTCATAATCTTTAACTCATATGTCTAATCCCAAATAAGCCATTCTAATCTTTAATTCTTAATGTCTAACCCAGGACATGGGCTGGGCAGAGCTGGTATTAGGCCTGGGCCAAATGGGAAATGTGCCCCCCTCCCATTTCAAACTGCTCATTAAGTATTTTTTTGTAATCAGTGCTAAATACATATGAATTATGTATGTGCATATACATGTACATGTAGTAAACATGATGTACTTACAAGTAACAGAAGAGAATAAAACAACTGGAAAGATTAATAAAAAAGATGTAATGGCAAGCAATTTTATTCAAAATGTATATAAAACAATGGAGTACAGTACTGTAATAAGATAAGGTAAATACAATATCTCATAACAAAGCCATACTACTAATCTGAGGGAATGTTTTATGATGATCTTATTAATATTGTGGTTGTTATAATTTGTAATATTACTCCTAACTTTTTTACCTTTTGTTTTGTTTTATAATACAGTTTTATTGTAGGTTTTACATGATTTTATACAAATACATTTGTGTGTGTTTTATGGGTTTTGATCATCTGTTAGGACACAGGGCCAGACAGAGCTGGTAATAGGCCCAGGCCAGATGGGAAATCTAGGCTCCATTTCAAACTGATGATTAAGTATTTTTGTGATCAGTGCTAAATACATATGACTTATATATGGGTATATACGTGTACATGTATTGTATATGATGTACTTACAATTAACAGAACAGAATAAAAGAACTAGAATGATTTATAAATTCTGGAGCAGACCCCCATAAAATTGTAGGCCCAGGCCAACTGGCCCCACTGCCCTACAACCCCTTCCCAGGACTTCAAGTTAAAAGATAGCTGCCCCTACGAAATTCATCATTATAATCAGCATTTAAAGTCTGTTGTTGGACATAGGCCATTCCCAAGGTCTGTTATTGTAAGTGTAAGGACATGGGGAGTGATAGGCCTTACCCTGCCACACTGGCCCATGATGTGTTGGCAGGGGACTAACTGATAAAGTTTAACCCAAAACTCAAACCTTGCCTATCGATCTGTTTATTTGGAAACAAATTTTGATTCCTTTCAATTAAAAGTCAAATTGGAGAATCATCATGGTAAGCTCCTTGGGCAAGTCTCTCGACACTCGTCTGCCTGGCAGTTATGCTTTGCAATTGAATCGTGACAAAAACGTTAAGGCAGGAAGGATTGCATTTTGTAATTGGGAATCGTAGATGTCAGACTGACACTGCATGAAGCTAAGCTTTCAGGAAAGAAAAAAAAAGAGGAAAGAGAGAGGAAGACATGTCGTTTTTTTGAAGTCTACAGTGATCATTACATGCCTAATGGCAGGGGTGCCATGCTAACTTTTTAGATGTGGAGCTGACAAAGCATTTGTCATTTCCTATATCCTCTCTCTCTCCATATATATATATATAATTTATTTTGGCTTTCTGTTTTTTACAGAGGTGCCAGAGCGGCGCTCCGATGAGCTCTGGCAGCACTGCATCCCTGACTAATGGTAACCTTCCGGTCTTATCGAATGGAACTGCTCATTTTGTGTTGGACCAATGCAGGAGAGACAAAAAGCAAATTGAAAAGAAGATCCCAAGAATATCTTCAAAGAGTCTCTTCAAGATTCTTGGGGCAATTAATATCCAAAAGCAAGACATGATGGATTGAATCAGTTAAATGTTTCCCTTTGTGAATTGGGTACAACTTGTTTTGTACCTGAAACCTTTTTTCAAAAGATTTCCTTTTTTTTTTCTATTTTCTTATGACAACATGTACCTGGTACACTGTACAGCAGAATTTCAAAAGTAGTGCTTCCATACATGTGCATACACACACATATATGCATACATGTATGTATATATATGTACATGAGTTAACCTAAAAATACATATGTAAAGATATGTGAAAACCTTTATAAAAACATGAACCAAATTGTAAAAGCAGTCTAAATTTATTGAATAAAAATATGCAGCTGAAATTAAATTCATATTCAATATGTGAGTAACTTTTACCAGATATTCTACTTATAGTTATACATGTCTATTTGAGACAATAACTTTACAGAGCCTGTAATCTTATCAATGCTATATAATGAATGAATATATATATATATATCATCATCATCATC
>VCCN01007234.1:2107589-2129704 GCA_006491835.1 Architeuthis dux
ATACACACCAGCTTCTCAAATATCTATTCTTTTCAGCATAACTGTACCTCATCTTCTTTAAATCTTTATCTGTTTAACTGTATATCTGTGAACTCATCAAATCTATACACACAGAAATACATATTGTCTTGATTGTTTACAAATTATCTCATAATGTAATGCCATTAAGATTTCTCACTCAAATAAACTAATGATTTCTTTAGGCAGCTTTCCAAACTTCTTGTCAATATCTGCTAAACTCTCTCTCTGTGCCATATCCTTTCAGGACTGTATATTGCCATGACTGTTCTTGGAATGATTGTTGCCTTCTTCACAGTTTTGAATTCTGAGCTGTCCTTCTCCTAGACTGGTTGCCACCCAAGCCTAGAGAGCCTAGGCTGCCCTGTTATTTTACCCATAGCTGGGATGAGAAGGGATAGATTCATGCCTTTCCAAAGGGCATTAGAGTGAATGTAAACAGTCTTGGCCAGAGTTTGAACTTGGATTACCAATTCCATTGTCTGTAGTGTTAACAGTTATGCCACTTGCACCTACATCTGCTGATCTACATCGCCTTATATACCCAGCTATACACCCGTCATCCCAACCCAAGAATCTTCTTTCATCGATGACAATATAATTATCAACATATGGTTCTTCTTCTTCTTCTTCTTCTTCTTGCTTTTTGCTCTTCACAACCTAATCCCAAACTGCCCCCTAGTGGGGCATACGCCCAACATTAAAAATCACTGATCACAAATGTTAAAATCATACACACATATATATACAAAACATACACAAATGCACACACATATATAGATATAGATAAATAGTTCTTGTTCTTGTTCTTGTTCTTGTTCTTGTTCTTGTTCTTCTTCCCCTCTCTATCTCTCAAAGATAACCATTATATTTATCCTTGTAGCTATCCAATTCCTTACTCCATCTATTACTGCATTCTATGACCCTCTATCACACGTTTTAAAATCATGCACTTTGAATAATTTGGCAAGTAAATCTGAGAGTTTGTGGAAAAGCCCTTTGCCAAAATCTCACATCCAACTAATGGTAGAGCTTACCCTCATATCCAGTGAGCCTATCAGATCAGCTATGTCGGATAATGTCAGCTCTGATGGATGATTAATATGCAAAACTTTCAACTGTAATTGTCTACTAACGCCATCAAATATCAAAGTATCTGTGCCACAGGTCAGAGTTTATACAGAATGCAAGAATAACAAACCTGTCAGAAGGTGCATGAACACAGTCTGGTCTCAGGAATCTGGAAATAAGATTATAAACACATATATATATATGCATTTGAATATATATATACATATATATACATACAGTGCTGCTAAGGCTTATTGGCAACTTTGAGTTTTTGTATAACCTGTAAAATATCTTCAAAAATGAATGGAAATCTGTCAAATTTGTATCAACAGGATATTTTAATAAGATGTCCAAAGAAATTTAACCAAGAAAATCATTATTTTTCAACTTACATGTAGTAATTTCAAAGAAGAAAATCGAAAATATGAACTGGACAGTAATATTGGCACTTTTCCTTAATATTTTGTTTCACATCCTTTGCTAATAGTGACTGCCTCCAAATGTTTCTTGTAGCCATCTATATCTATGTATGTATGTATATACACCCCTATACACTTATACAAACATTTTGTAGTCACTTGGCACAGGTAAAAAATGGTAGCAAACAAAGAAAGGAGTTGTAAACATCTTCAACCTACACATTGCCATTACTGAGGGGAAAAAATTCTGTTTGACACCATTTTTTACTTGGCTCTACCAGAAAAAGAGTCCCTCTCTTTACATATGGATAGTACACCTGAAGAAGGCTGTAGAATGGATCAGCCGAAACATTGTGGGAACATCAAAAATAAAAAGAATCAGTTCAATTGTCTGTAAAACACTTTGAATAGAACAAGTGAATTCTAAACTCGACCTTTAATGAATCTTATGAGGCAAAGCCTGGTGTTTAAGGATATGGATTCTGGCTACTAAGTTCATCTCATTCTCTTGAGTTGTGGGTTCTATCCTCAGGCTAGGCAGTGTGGGAGTGTCCTAGCTTTGAGGAAGTTTAGTGTTGCACTATCAGGAGGAAAGTTTGGCAGTTGCAAATTGGAATCTCTTGAAAGGGTTGCAGAAATAACAAAAGGCAAACGAGGAGAACATCATACCACATAAGATGAAAGAAAAAGTGCCAATGAAAATTCGCTGCAGACAGGGTTGGCACCAGGGTATTTAGCACCCTAGGCCAGCCATACAATGTATTCCTCCCTTCTCCTCGACCAAGCCCTGCACCACCCCCAACCCTGCCCTCCACCCTCCTCTATTCCGCCAGTGATCTCACCTGTTGGACATACGATGGCGGAGAACGGAGTGGCGGTAGATCGAGGGAGATGCTGCAAATTCCACCCGACCCCAAAGCATCGTTGCTTTGGGGTGAGAACAAAAGGTTTTCTCCTTCTTTTAAGGAAACACTTGCAACAAAGTGTTTTCTCAACATTGGACTGAGAAAACTTTGATCTAAATTATTCAGAATTTGTGTGGCACCCCAGATTTTAGCACCCTAGGTGATCGCCTAGTTTGCCTAGTGCATAGTGTCAGCCCTGCCTGACATGACATGAAGCTGAAAAAGGTTTGGAGAGTACACTGGCCAAAACATTGCAATTAAAAACAACAGAGATGAGGATACTATAAGGTGGCCAGATGTCTGACTTTACGCCGGACAGTCCAGCATTTAAGCACTCTGTCCTCCAGAGCGAGGTCATGCCAGACGTTAATTTGTCCTTCTTTTGGGGGTCAGAATGAAAAACTTATTCAAATTACCTCAGATATACTTAGTGGGAAGTGAAAGCCAATGGCAACTACATATAATAAAACAGTTGTTAACTGGTAATGTATTTTTATTACATGTTGTTGCTGTTGTCAACACTGCTGATGAGCCGCAGTGTAGAGTCGCATCATCAACTAGTAGGAGAGGGTCAGTCATTCTGCCAAAAGCCGATTTTGTTCAGAAAACTTATTTTGTGAAATTTTACAAAAATTACTAAAAAATCGCATTTATATATCAAATTGATATTTGACATATCAACAATTCTTTTGTATATTTTATACAAAACTTTTATATATTTATGACGCATCATTAACATCACGTCCAAGAGAGTCAATCTGTTCAAGTCCTTCTCTTCAATCTGCAATGTCCTCTTTTTTGGAAATTTTAAAATGCCCCCCACCCTTCATAATACCTTTCATGGACTCCCAGGGCTCCACGGACCACAGGTTGGGAACCCTGTGCTAGAGTGCCCTCCTTTTTGGAAGTTTGAAGATGGCCACCCTAGGATACTAGTAAAAAAAAAATCATAGAACAATACTTCATCTCAGAAATTCAGATTGGAAGAGACTTTTTCTATTTTTTTCTGTCTTGTAAAATAAGATTATTTCTTTTTTCTAATGCAATTCTTTTCTTTCAAAAGAATTGATGATGAATAGAAAAGAAGTCAAACTGATTTTCTAGCTGCATGACTCCAGATCTAATCAGTGGTTCTCAAGTTATTCTCCTACAAAGCATTCTTCCACATTCATAAAAACTACTCTAAATTGCAACATATAACTTAATCTGGCTTATATTTTGAACATAAAATTTTTAGCTCAACAACTGGCTATTCTACGAAGTTTATATTCACCATATATATTAGTCAACACATTGCAGTGTCGAATTTGAAGTTGTTTGGATCAGCAGTTCTCGAGAAATCTAATAAAAATAAATAAAACATCACAGATTATAGATGTTTTATCTAGATATAAAATATCTAAATTTGCAATAGATCTAAATATGGATATAAAATATCTAAATTGGCAACACTGAAAAGAAGTAACTGAAATATTTTGAAGCCGTAGTTTCGTACGACAGATGGAAATTTATTTAAGTCATGCCCCTTCCAAACATGCACCTTTGGAATGGGCACTGCCCTAGTATAAATAAAGCCCAGAATATATGTCTGGTACAGTCCAGTCAGAATTAAAAAGTCACATCTGATATATGTTTGTTCATAGTCCACACCAATTTAGTTAACACATTAGTTGCGATATCTTTCAATATATTATATACAATGAGTGCAAAAAGTACATAACTTTCCAATGTTCAACCTTGCTTAAATATTTTTTTGATTTTTGCATTTTTTAATCTTTGGTCCAAATTCTGTCAATTTTGAAGCTGTATAAGGATGTTAAAATAAAGTTTTTGAAATGTATCAGATACTTGTTGCATTCACTGTATTTGATGCTTCAAGTAACGGCTAAAGATTTTGATGTTATGGTAAATAGGATTTTTGTGACACTCAGTAACTATAAATGCTTGTAGTATTGTGAAATTACAATCTAGTTTGGTATGCAAAATTGCACAATTGTTATGCATATTGGAGTTGTGTGAGTGCATGTGTATCAAAGTGTTTGAAAATGCATGAAATGTAATTGTAATAAATGAATATGGAGTAATAATCATATCAGTCTTTGAGTTAACCCTTTTGAGACTCCTGGGGTACATATATCCTGCTGTTTCTATGACTGCTGGGACATATATGTCCCGAAGACCTCTTTTAGAAGTATACTTGGACATTTTAATTCAGGCATTAAGCTCCTTAATAGGTTAGTTTTGAAAGGGTTAAATAAGTTCAATAAGTTCACCAGATTGAGTTGGAAGTATTTGTGGAGATTAGCTGAAATCAGGCTGTTAACACTTCTATTTCCCTTGCTTATAGTTATTTAATAAGGTCATAGTAGTGGGGCACCCAGTGAGGATCAAATTTACTATACTTGCAAATTGGTCAGCAGGATTAGTTTGCTATCCAACATGCTATAGAGGGTGTCTAATTGTCTTGCTTACAACTCTGTGGTAAAAGTTCACATTTTAGATTCATAGCATGAGATAATCCCAAGATTTAGAGATGGATTTTAGGCCTAAAATGTTACTTTATTATGTAACTTGTCCATGACCCATCACTTTGCTGATGGTTATTATAAGTGTACATAAGGCATAAATCAAGTCTTTTGCCTCCCTGAATGAAAGAGTTCCTATATGCCCATGTAAATGTACAAATAAAAATTTATGTAATATTAGGTGAAAATTCGCCAAGACTGATATATTGTTTAATGGGTAATTTAAGAAGAGTTCAATCATCACCCAACAACACTTTAAGTACATTATGTTACTTCGAATGAATAGTCTTTAATCAATATATATATGTATTATGCTATTTACTTATATGTGTATTAACTATTTCTTTGTAGATGACAGTTCTTGTTAGTTTCCTCTCTTCCTCTTCATAACTCTTGATAGCATTTAAAGAGCAGGGAAATGTTTAATGTGCTTTCAATGTCATTTAATGTGCCAAGGAATAACACTGAGAGATGGAAAAGGATCAACATGGATCAGAGAGTGGACCAAAGTAAAATATATCATACAAGTAATTAAGCAACGAAAATGGAGATGGGCTTTATGTAATATTAGGTGAAAAATCACCAAAACTGATATATTGTTTAAGGGGTAATTTAAGAAGAGTTCAACCATCTCCCAACAACAGTTTAAAGACATCATGTTACTTCAAATGATCATTGTCTTTAATCAATATATATGTATTATGCTATTTACTTACATGTATATTAAACAATTATTTCTTTGTAGACAACAATTCTTGTTAGTTTCCACTCTCCCTAATTCCTTATTATGATGTCTACTCATTCCTCTCATTCGGGTTATATGTTTTTAAATAAAAGTCTCTTACGGCTATATTAGTGTGACAGACACAGCTTTTATTATATGTTTTATTATAACCCACAAGAACCCAGTGTGGCACCGAAGATCTGCACAATCCCTTATACAATTGTATCCTTCATTTTAACTCATGAAGTGTACTAAGTGACATGTACTGAACATCCTGGAGCAGTCACGTGACTGTGGGTCAATTTGCTTATCTACAATTCCATTTTAAAAAGGATCATTTGCCTGGGTGGTTCCACATGGAATAGAAATAGCACCTTTTTAAAAAGCTTGTTTTTGTCACTAAAATGTAAGTTTTAATTCATTTAACAATTCTAATGCTTTAATAACATGTCCAATATTACATTTAACCTAATCTGACCAGATGTCTTGAACAAATTGATATAAAGAAAATGTGGTCCATTTGGTGTGTTTTATATCCCACATATCCCACGCTCACCACTCATGCAGGCTGCTGCTGTTGCTGACTTCCCTTGATGGCTGGTGTTACCTGGCAACAAGAGGCATGGCTGATTGTTGCTACTGATACTATAAAAGTAAGTATCATAAGTTATTCCCCTTACGCAGAAGAGTTCTTATCCACTTCCACTAAGGGGTGTTGTTTTACGTTCTGGTCAACGAGCAGCCATATTGTATTGATTATTAGAAGATGTGAGAGATTGAGAACACATGTGTGTGTCATGACCGCAGCCATTGTTTGAATAAAAAAGACCTGTAAGTACATCTTCTGTTTGCATTTTTAATCTGTTAATATCTGTCATTAAACCAAGCTTACAAGTGTGATAAACATGGCTATTATATATATATATGATTATTATTCTGACGAAATGTGCTTACACTGATATATCACATTGAACCAGTAGTATCAACCAGTACCTAGAACATAAATGGAAGTAACCAAAGTTTCACCAGTAAGAAATAAAATTTCTCTTCACTCACATCATCCACCAACCTTCTGAAGATGGTGTGAATAAACATTGAAATATCAGCATCACTTTCTTGTCTGTTTTTCTTAATTCAAACAATAATTGCTTACCAGTTTGATCTTTTTAATGTTATCTCTTTGTGTTGTAAAATGGTTTGATGGTGATATATGAGAAGATAAAGGCTTTTATACTTATATGATATACATAAGATATGTTTGAAACTATCATAAAAAAAACAGGAATTGCAAGAAGGTACCAATGTAAAAGAGCGCAACCTATAATTAGAATTTTTGTCACCATCGAGTCTGACAGAATCGTAATTCGATGGAAATGAACTTCACTGGAATCCCCTGTCTTATGTTCTTGTCACTTTCAATATACAATGCAATGTTCAACCATTAGGTACATGGTCAGTTGTGTTGACCCTAAGTATGGCTCTGAGTAATGTATATTCCCCAAAGAGGGTCTCTGACATTTCACTCGTCATTTGACATCCTGTTAAGCTAATAGAATACTGACCACTGTGGTCAGTGATCTCAGGGCTGGACGGGTTTTAGTTACCACTTGACCAAGGCTGATTAGCATAAAGCTAACGTAATAACGTAAGGTACAGATAGTCGATATACATTCTTAAAAATATCTTCACAGATCATTTTTCTATTTGTATCATATTACGTAAGTGTTTTTGTTTCTAACAGTTTCAGCCAAATCGCATTGGATACACTGGTTCTTGTACAACTTAGCATAAAATTACATTGTAAATTGAACCCCCCCCCCCACTAAAATCTTATTTTAGAGGAAATTGGAAAATAACCAAAACATTTTTTCTAAGCATAATAAGGAGTAAATGTTTAAATTTTGAGCTCGCTAGCTCAATTGGTGTGGCCTGTACACGCAATACATACATAGCCAGCCAGAATCACTTGACAACTGAAGAAACCTATTTTGATGTTGACAGTTTTGGTTGACAGTTTCTAAAAGTTCAGCTTTCATGTACTTTTGATGTACTTGGTCTAAATAATTTCATCTAGGTAAGCACTATGTGTGCAAAGTTCAAATATATATACAAAACATACATATATAATGTATATATATATATATATGTGTGTGTGTGTATACACATAGACACACATGCATATATATAATATACAGAGCTGTGTGAATAGTTGTTTACAGGATAAATATACCAAAATGACCCACATCTAAAATACTTGTATTGTTCCTCTAAATGACAAAAAAATATTTTCTCATGCCAAGCACGAACCTGATCTATAGACATTTTTGATTAGTGCAATCTGTTTTTAAGTGTGTTTTTTTGTTACTTATGTATCAGTTATCAGTTTATTATTTCCTTTCTTTTAACCTTTTTCCCCTTTTATTTTTAATAACAGTTTCGCTTCTGAGCAAGGAATGAACTTTCTCATGAACTCAGAATGATGTCTTCAAGAGCACCTTTCTGTGGAATTATTCGCAAAGGTCATCCCTCAGTCTACAAGACATCTCCATATGGCCAGTCCTTCTTTGAAGAAAACCACAAATTATTTTAGGGAATGGGTGGGAGTTACAAATTACTGCCCATGGCATTATTCAGTGCCTTCGAAATAAAAAGAACTTTTACAATTATCTATTTTATTATATCTGGGTAGTAAAAAAAAGGTTTAGTTATTTTTTAGAAATATTTTTTTTACCTACTTTGACAGGTATATAAGTAAAATTTAAATCTGAATTTCAAAATCAGTTGCTTAACATGGATTTTAAAGGCACAGGCTGAATAGAAGATTTGTTGCAGCCCATATCACATCAAAGGGATTCCTCTTTTTTTTATAAAAATTGAATTTTTTAAGAGAAAAACTTGTGCTTTTGTTGTTATTAGGGAGTCGGAAAATATAAGATTGAATAAAAAGAAATATAAAAATTCCAGATGGTGATTCTTAAACTTGAACCCACATTTTACCTTTGACAAACATGGTAAGGTAAAGAGTCCTGTCTCTTAAGAGACAACTCCCAATGCAGTATGGAGCCCAGTGACGAAGACCGGTTTCTGGTGGATATGTCAGCTTAGTCATCCTTGCAAGTTTCAAGTCTGGTCGAGACCATGACTTTATTCTTACAAGTATTTATGACCAACCCCTTGGCAGGATGCAAGTCCACTGAAGGGATACCTCCACCCTATTCATACAGCTTTAGAGTGTACTCAATTAGCTACTGAGTGCACAGGGAATTTGTCCTAATGAAGTTTTCGACACTCTTCGCTCATATTGGGAATATAACCCAGGACCTTCTGCATGTGAGGCAAAACATAGGTACTAGTTAAAAAGATTTTCTAATCATGTTGCATTCCATGTTAATTTTTCAATCATGTGCTTCGAAGGGCAGAAATAAATGTTGCTCTTGCTGATAGTTGGAGGAACATGTTGCTCTTCATTTTGAACACTGTGGCAGACGGCTCACCTCTGGGACAAATGAGTAAAATACCTACTTCAATACCTACTTCAATTTGCACCCCCAAACCATCATGACAAGTAAGTTGCCTTCTTCCTTGTATTAACACAAAGACATTTCCACATATTGGAGTATCTCCAAAGGAACACTATTAGAAACAGTCAACCAAAACTGTCACCAAAACTGTCAAAATAGGTTTCTTCAGTTTTTGAGTCCATCTGGCTGCCTATGTATGTATGTATCACATCTACAGGCCGCACCAATGGAGCTAGAGGTCTGGAAATTTCAACATTTACTCCTTATTATGTCTAGAAAAAAACGTTTTGAAAATTCCCTCCCTTAATAGGTTTTTAGTGGGGTTCAATTTACAATGTAGGTTTATGCTAAATTGATCCCTTAGTTTGTGTCTGCTTGGGTTTTTTTTTTAAATTCAGACTTTTTTAGTGTTCACTGCCCTAGAAAAGGTGAGAGAACTGACTCATTCATTGATCACCCCTTTTTCCAATGTTTTAATCTACCCCAACATGGCATGCTTCCAAAAGACATTGGTCATATGACAGTTTCTATTGAGTGACTATCCAGCAGTGGTGGATCTACATTTTGGGACCCTGAAGTTTGAACTGTTATGGGGCCCCTGTTGCAACCAGCGATAATAGGGCAACATCCAACAAGGTCTGAATTCACTTGCAAAGATCTTAAGGCCCAAAGGAGGTAATGATTTGGAGTCCTTAAAAATGGGGTCCTGCACTGAGTCCCTTCCCACCAGCAACAAGGTCTGGGTTACCACTGTTCAACCTCCTTCAATGTGGTTTGGCTTAGATATCATTTGCTTAGCGGCCAGTCACTTAACTGTATCGATTTTGTTGAAAAATTCACCCATTAAAAAGAAATTGCTTCTGGGGCCCCTCTGAGATTAGGGGCCCTGAAGCTTAAGCTTAATTAGTTTCATAGTAGATCTGCCACTGCTAACCAGACCTGCTCTCATTATATCTAAATATGGACAATATATATTCCTGAAAATCTTTTTACACATATGTATTTAAATGAATATATGTGTGAGGAAAATTGTATTTGATTGTTCCGAATCGCTACCTATCAACACCCAGAAAACCAAAGTGCTCGCACAACCTTCTCCAAGAACAACCCTTCCAGAATTCAACATCACCAACTGCAATACCCCTCAGGAATGGGAATCATTTTCCCTACCTCGGAAGTCTCCACTTGTTGCAATGTGACTCTGGGAAGGATGAAGAGAACATGATACATGCTGCCCATGTTGCTTTTGGAAGACTATTCCATCCCATCTTAAGAAAGAAAAACCAAACTCATGCTGGATCAAGCTGTTGGCATTTCAACCTCACTTTGCGAATGCAAAACATGGATGTTGTACCATCAAGAAACTAGTGCACTTTCACCAAGAGAAGTTTTGATCAATCATGAACATTAAATGGTCACAAACTTTGCAGTCCTCGGGAAATCTCAAGCCAACAGCATCAAAGCCAACATCATCAAAAAGTCGACTCAGATAGACAGGCCATGTCTGCCATATGAGTGACATCAGATTTGCCTGAAAGAGTAGAGATGAAAGATCAGCCGAGCCCAAAAGAAATAAAATACTCAACCTAACAAACTAAAATAGCCAAATACATATCTGAGGAGAACAGTATTTGATTGTTCAAAGTAAAAACATTCCATATTTTCTTGAATTATAGTTATTAGGAAGAAAAAAAACATAAATATCCTTTATGAAGCCTGAACAGGGAAGGCGCAAGGGTTTCATGTGCCCTACGTGAGACTTAAAATTTGGAAATTTTCAGTTTGGAGTGTGCCCCTAGGAACTTTGCGACTGCTTAGGTTCACCTAATTGATGCGTCGTCCTAAGCCTGAATACTGATTTTCAAGGCAGGCTGTCCTTATTTACGCAATCCAATTTGCACCCTAGGTTGTATTCTAACAACAATTTTTTCAGTTTGGAGTACGCCCCTAGGACCTTTGTGCCCTAGGCAACTGCCTAAGTTCACCTAATCGACAGGTCACCCTAAGCTTGAATGCTGATTTTCAAGGCAGGCTTTCCTTATTTATGCAACCCAATCTTCCTATCGCTATTGCCTCTCATTTGTCTTTGAGTTGTACTAAGGTAAATAATTCGGTCGTTTTTGACAGGTGCTATGCTAGTATAAATATATCATTCAAAAAGTATAGAACCAAAAAGTTATTTCATTCACTTTGCTGAAGACAATGAATATGCAAAGTTGGGCATTTGATTTATAATCCGGGAGATTTTTAGTCTGAAATTTGCAGAATCCTGGCCACGAACTGTCTACGAGTTGACGCCATTGTTTGTTTGCAGACGTCATGCGCAATCCATGCACAATAATTTAATTCGGACATTGTGACGCAGGAAATCCATTGAATTTGGGAACACTGATTTCCCCAGGGTGATCTTTCTAGGAGACTAATACACACACCCACACACACATATACACACACATGTATATATATATATGTGTGTATATATATATGTGTGTGTGTGTACCTGTAAGTGTACCTGAGAGCACAAAATATGTACATTCTTAAGTATATGCTTTCAATTTTCTGTCATATTATTTTTATTATATTTTATTCACAGCGATGTCACTTTGCATATATATATATATATATATATATATATATATATATATATATATATATATATATATATTAGATAACTTATAAACATGGATCAATTGTATATTTATGCATATTGTGGTTAATAAATATATATATATTTGGAAGAATATATGTATTCTTTTATGTGTGCAAGTGTATGCCCGTGTGTGTGTACCTATGTGTGTGCATGTGACCATGTGTGTATGTGTGTGCCTGTGTGTATGCCTGTGTGTGTGTCCATATTAGCCTCCATTATGGCTCAAACAACCCATTAAATTATAAAAGACAGAATGCAATGCTTTAGCACTTTCATGACACATTGTTATAGTATTTAGTGAGGAGAAAAACACATTTTTATTTGAATCTTTTCATGTTTGTTTATTATTTTGTTTTTCTGTGTTTTTTTGTTTTTCTGTGTTTTAGGTGAGTGGGTTGAGGGTTGGGGGCCAGGTGGTTGTCTATGTTTTGTTTTTCTCTCCTGTGACGTTTCTTGCGTAATGGGATTATCTTTGCTTCACCAATAATTGCATTTTGCTTTTTTGTTTTTTTGTATCACGCTTCATTTGATGTGCCAATTTTCCCCACCAGTCAGTCGGATGACGAAATGGACATCAAACTGCAAACGACTGTCTCCGGGTTCCCTACCCTACGCACTAATGATAAATAAAAAATAACGTATTTTCTTGCGGATTTTTTCAAAATTTTCGAGTGAATAAACAAATAAGTAAATAAATAAATAAAATGTAGATTTAAGATTAAATAGAAATTTTACAAATGTTAAAGACAAAAACGCTGAACGGTATTGGAAGACTCGTCGTTGATGCTTTTCCTCAGACTGATTCAATTGAATTTTTTATCAGTTTTATTTAATGCTGTTATAGAATTGAAAATTTGGGATAATTTAATTTATTTAAAAGTAATCTGGCTTGCTTCAAGTTTTTAGCGCTAATGGTGATTGCATAAATAATCATAATATTAACTTTTTCTGAATTTCTGAGATAAGGAATTATCATCATTACACACTGATTTACTCGGACTAGTGTTTTCATCTTGATTGTTGTCACAATGTTTCGGCTGTTGTACCATCCGGCCTTCTTCAGGTGTCTGTCTTAGTTGGTAACCTTCTGGGAATTTTGATTCTAGTCAGAGCACACAGATACTCTGATTATAGCCAGAAATGCTGATCTATAAGTAAATGATCCTAAAATATATATTTTCATAATTTATGTGTATTTTGTGTTTTTAAAGAAACACAATATGTTGAATGTACATAGTGCTCAATATTTTAGTGAATAAATTAATAAAACAATAAAACAGAGCATATAAAATGTTTATATATGTTATGGGATACGCTACAGATTGACAGTCTGTTTCATTACCACAGGCAACTCATCAGGTGCCTGGTGAGTTGCCTGTGGCAATGAAATGGACTATCAATCTGTAGCGAATCCCATAACATATTTTTATAATTTATCCATATGTAAATAATCCCGTCATTTTTAACGGGTACAATGCTAGTACAAAATAATAGCCAAAGTAATATGTTTACAATATCATATTTAATATTCGGGGGTGTTTTTTTGTCAAGAAATATATTTTGCTAAGATGAATTTCAGACATTTTGAACAAGAAAACACGTCTTTTTTTTTTTTCATTCCAAATCCTGGTTTTTCAAAGAGAAAATGTGACCTGCCCACCTCCATTTTTGTTATTTAATCAATTCATTCACCTTGGTCTACTCTCAGATCCATGTTGACCTCTTTTTCTTAGAGTTATTCCAAGCATGGCTCTTTCCATTGATGTTTGTGTGACTGAATTTGTTTTCACCGAGTTCCATGCTTCACATCCGTATTCAGTGTACACTTTATGTTTCAAGCATATTGACGAGGCACTTCTCCATATAACGCTTATTTTTTACTAAATGCCTTCCAAACACTTGTTATACATTGTTTTATATAGATATATATCTTTATCTTATTGACCTGTCAACATGGACTATGGGAGTAACAGCTTTTAACTGCTACTCCCTGATCAGGTGAAGTAGTAATGGGAGAGTGGTTTGCCCACATGCTCACTAACCCACCCTCATTTCCATCAACCATCATGACATACCAGTGATGATATCTCTTATCAGGATATCTGATGATGGAAAAAAGCACATGGAGAAACGAATTCATGCCTTTCTCAAGGTCATTAGTGCTAACTAAGCACTAAGAATCTCAGCCAAACTTTGAACCCAGTTTGCCAGTTTGATTTCCCATGTTTGTAACTGTTATACCTTCCCACGCCTACATTTTATATATAATTGCATAGAAACCATCAACCAAAACTGTCACAAAAACTGTCAACATAGCTTTCTTCAGTTTTCAGGTCTGGCTGACTGGCTATGTATGTATGTATCACGCATACAGGCCGCACCAATGAAGCTGAAAATGAATGAGGGCTGAAAATTTAAACATTTACGTCCCGAAAAAACAATTTTTTTTTGTTTTTTGAAAATTCCCCCCTAAATGGGTTTTTAGCGGTGGGTTCAATTTACAAACTGAGTTTATGCTAAATTGATCCCTCAGTTTGTGCCCAGCAGAATTCACGCTTCAGAATTTTTTAGTGATCATTGCCCAACAAAAGGTGAGAGAAGTAACTTATTCATTGATCACCGATTTTTCCAATTATTTTAATTGATCACCCCAACACAGCATGCTGCCAAAAGACCTTGGTCATGTGATGGTTTCTATTGGGTGACTAACCAGACTGGCATTCATGTATATATTCATATACTTTTGCTGGAACCACTTAATATACTCAGTCATGACAATAAATGCATGTATGTTAAATTATATTTAATATGCATGTGAATCCATTGATCTCTCTTTCTTCTCTCTCTCACTCTCTCTCTCTCCCTCTCTCTCTCTCTCTCTCTCTCTCTCTCTCTCTCTGTATGCGTTTGTCTGGGTCTATGTGTGTGTGTGTGTGTCTATGTGTTTCATTCTGTATAAACATGGCTGTCATTTCTGATTTAACAGCAACACTATTATTCCCGACCCTCACACTAATATCCCATCTTTCATAAATTTCCAGCTTCCCTTTGGGCAAAGAAGAGTTTGCTCAGCTGAATTTAATTCTGGGCATAAATTGATTGTAAATTGATTTACAAACTTCTTTCTAAATAAACTCTCCAACATTTTGTCTAAAACTAACTTTCAATAACACTAAACACCTTCAATGACACTAAACACCTTCAATAACACTAAACACTAAAAATCTGAAATAATTAAAAACATCTCAAAAGTATAAAGGTCTTATAAACTTATTTTGATTGCCATATTGTCTCTATCTATTGCCGGTTTTTTTTATCACCTATCTGTATTTATCCCCTTGTAAAATACCTAAATTTTAAACCAATTGGAACCAAACATGTTTTTTTAAACCAAAAACATGGGTTTTGTTTATAAAACGTAAACAAACAATCGCCCATAACTCACTAAACCAAGGTTTTCATACCTCCCCCAAACTTCATACAAAATTTCATTGAAATATCTTTAAAAATAAAAAAGCTATTCAATTTTAAATTAGAGAAGTCATCCAATTTTAAATTAAAGAAGTTATTCAATTTTAAATTACATATAAAATGTAAACAAACAATCAGATCAGCCATAACTCAACATTTTTTAATTCAGGGGGTTTCCCCAACTTTCTAACTAAATTTCAGAAATTTATTTCCAATTGGAACCAAAAACATGTTTTTTGTTTAAAAAATGTAAACAACCAATTGGATTACCCATAACTCTCTATACCAAAGCCTTCATACCTCCCCCAACATTCATACAAAATGTCATTGAAATATCTTTAAAAATAAAGGAGTTATTCAATTTTAAATTTAAAAAGTTACCCACTTTTAAAACACGGACGATGCTATTTTTTAATCCATAGTGAATCATAGTCTCCAGCTCAAGGATTAAGAATGAGTGAAAAACCCTGAAAATTGTATAAAATCTTTTTTCTGAAGAAAGTTTTGAGCTTTCAATCAATAAGACCTTCGTTACCTTTGAAAAAGTGTCAGTTCTTTCAGGTTAAAACCTGAAAGAACTGACAGAGGGGTATTCTATTTACGATGTAGTGTAGTGGGCACCCACTTTCTGCCATTTTCATGGAAGTATGGACAGAAGAACAGATGGAAGTACATCTTACATGAATTTCTTTCGCTTTGGTTCGAAAAATGGCGCAAAAATAAAAAATAAAAAATTCTAGAATTTTTAAATTTTAATTCTTTTAATAATTTTAATTCTTTTAATAATTTTAATTCTTTTAATAATTTTAATTCTTTTAATAATTTTAATTCTTTTAATAATTTTAATTCTTTTAATAATTTTAATTCTTTTAATAATTTTAATTTTTTTACGGTTGGGATTAGAGTTAAGGTTGTGGTAGGTGTTCGGGTTGATGGTAGAAGAGAAGATAATTCATGTAAGCTGTATCTCCGTAAAAATAGCGGAAAGTAAGTGCCCACTTTAGCATTATAGTTACATCAAACTAAAAATAAACTCAAAATATTTTTACAAGACTGACACTTTTTCAAAGGTAACGAAGGTCTTATTGATTGAAAGCACAAAAGATTTCATCAGAAAAACAATTTTTTAATACAGTTTTCAGAGTTTTCAACTCATCTGAATCTTGACCAAAAAAGTCTTCCTTCATATCCTGATTTATTGGGAACTGATGTACATATAATATTGTATGTGCCGAGAAGCCTGACAATGGTTTGCATATTAATTTTTCTGGCAGTTGCGTGTTGGTTGTTGAGGTTCAGTGTTTTTGACATCTGGAAATTAGTGTCAGGAGTTCAGTTCAATCAGCTGACCTTCTCATGCCTTTCTCGTTTTGGAAGTGAAAGAGAGCACTTGCTATTTTGTAGTTATCAGCAATCAAATTGGAAAAACCCATTGATAGTGAGTTTATTCTTCAGTGTGTACTTTTTGAAAATGGCCTTGTGCCAAAATTAAACCTTTGAATACCTATGGAACAGGTGTTGTAGGTGGCCTAACAGAACTTTTCCCTAGGCTTGTAAACAATGTACCACAGTTGACTGATTACACAAGAAATAAAAAGCTGAGTAAATTTCAAATACACTTCTAAGATTGCTCTAACATTATGCAATAAATGGCACTGGGGAGGTGGGGCTGGTAGCAGCACAGAAAATGGAATCGGCGACACAAGTTCAAACTCTGGCTGAGACAATCTGCATTCACTTCACATCAGTGGGAAAGGCATGAATCCATCACTTCTACCTCAGCAATGGCTAAAATAGCAAAACTGAGAACACCTTGTCCAATGCGATGAGAGACTGGAAACAGACAGAGTTTGGAACGTGTTCCCAAAAGGTACAGTTAACAGGGCTCTGGTGAAGCTTAAACAGGCCTAGCAAGCAGGAAGTGGATCATTATAAATGCTCACATGAAATAACGCAGCGACACTATTGATGGTACAACTGAATGAATGTTTACTATTTACAGTTTATTGATGGCAGTGGGAACATTTGCATCAATCTAATAATTCTGGTTACCAAATTTTCATGTCTGTGGAACCAGGAATACATTGTGCCCAACACATTCATTTTATTTCTTCATTTCTCTACACATTCATTTCGCGTCTTTATCACTCATCAACTTCATTCACTCATTCATTCACTGATTAAGTAGTAGACATTCACAATTATTCTTTTCATTCACACACACTCGTTCATTAATTCCTTCAATTAATCATGAAACTCGTTTACATCCTATTCACTTATTTATTCATATAGACAACAAGTTCTTCCCTTATTTCTTCATTAACAAACACACTTAGTTTGGGCTTTTGTTAATTCATTTTCATTATAGATTTATTCTCTAATCCTCCCCTCTTTTCTCTTATTCAAAATATTCAGTCCATCTCCTATTCGGTCCTCCTCCACCAGTCCCCCTCCTCCAGTCCTCCTCCATCAGTCCTCCTCCACCAGTCCATCTTCTATTCAGTCCTCCTCCACCAGTCCCCCTCCACCAGCCCCCCTCCTCCAGTCCTCCTTCATCAGTCCATCTCCTATTCGGTCCTCCTCCATCAGTCCTCCTCCACCAGTTCATCTCCTATTCGATCCTCCACCAGTCCCCTTCCTCCAGTCCTCCTCCATCAGTCCTCCTCCACCAGTCCATCTTCTATTCGGTCCTCCTCCACCAGTCCCCCTCCTCCAGTTCTCCTTCATCAGTCCATCTCCTATTCGGTCCTCCTCCACCAGACCTCCTCCACCAGTCCTCCTCCACCAGTCCTCCTCCACCAGTCCCCCTGCACCAGTCCTCCTCCACCAGTCCCCCTCCACCAGACCCCCTCCTCCAGTCCTCCTCCATCAGTCCTCCTCCACCAGCCCATCTCCTATTCGATCCTCCACCAGTCCCCCTCCTCCAGTCCTCCTTCATCGGTCCATCTCCTATTCGGCCCTCCTCCACCAGTCACCCTCCTCCTGTCCCCCTGCACCAGTCCACCTCCACCAGTCCATTTCCTCCACCAGTCCTCCTCCATCAGTCCTCCTCCATCAGTCCTCCTCCACCAGTCCATCTCCTTCATCAGTCCTCCTTCATCAGTCCATCTCTTTTTCTCTAGGTCCATCATTCACAGGCATACAAGAATATTGAGATGACAAGGAACTTTGCTAATAATGATGGAATTGCTAAAAGGTACCTAAAACGTCTTTTACACAGATTTAAATTTTGGTCATATCTTGATACTAGTTTACTCATACCGTCAAAAAGGACGATAATATTTCAATAATCTTTTTAATTTCATGGCAAAAAATATCAAAACATTATGTTGCTCTGCATTTTCTTGTTTATATTCAACCAAAATGAACACAGATTTTTTACGCATTTCCAAAAAAGAAAAATAAGAGAGACTAATCTATAATTAACATTTAATAGTTATCTCCCTTGACAAAATGTTACAGACAAAAAATGTAGACATACACGTGGCGTATCATATGAGTATATTGTAAAATGCATAATGCTGAATAGTTAGTTTCATTGACACAAGTAAATCCTATTAAAAGAAACTTTTCAAAAGAGAATTGATTCAATTAAATCAATATTTTGCTTTTAGTTACGTCTTTACGTCTCGTCTCAAATCTTTGGGAGGAAACAGGAAAAAATATACATTTGATATTTGAGGAAATACCAATAAAAACAATGGCTACAAACACAGCCAATAAATCAATCAGATCAATGTAAGGTACCGGGAGGTAATGTAAAAAAAATACATATAAAAGGCAGAGGCATAGCCCCCCCTCCGGCCTCTAATGGAGGGGTCCCCAAAAGCTGTATAAATAGTAGTTCACATACTGCATTTCTATTGACAAATCTCACTAAATGTTGGAGGGGGTCCTTCAAGGAGCCAAGCCCCCAGGGTCACAAATCCCTCCAAATCTTTAGCTACATGTTTGATAAAAGCACACACACACATGTATATGAAAAAAAATGCACACATATGTATCTCTCTCTCTCTCTCTCTCTCTCTCTCTCCCCCTCCATATATATATATACATATATATGTGTGTTTGTTGTGTGGATGTAAGGTAATCCAATGGAATGGTAGAGGTAATTTGACAATGAGGATATGAAAGATTGAGAAAAGTATGCTATGTCTTAAATATATTTATTATCATAAAGATAAGCCTTGATGCATTTTGCTGAGTTTCATTAGGCATCTTCAGAAGCTATTTTACAGTGCAGAAGAGAGGGAGGGGAGGGTGCTTTCTTATTGTTGGTCAACTGTGAGTTATATTCTTGTTATCTGTGTGCCCTGCATGGGGTATCAGGAGAGTTTGCTTAGTGTGGTGGGTGTAAGTCTCCAGACGCCGGATCTGTGTTTATCAGCCTTCAAGTGAGTGGACAGTATATTTGTGATTTATTTGTCCCTTTTCCCATGGGTGGGTGTTCATGTGTGTACATACATATATATGCATACATACACAAACATATACACATATACATACATATAAACACAAATAAACATAAATATACACAAAAATACATACATATATAGACATAGATACACATATATATACATACACATGTTTATACTTGTGTATATATAGGGGTGTATGTATGCACAGGTGTTTGTTTTTGCGTGTATGTGCATGTTTATATATCTGTCTGTATGGATATATATGTGTTATGTTTGTGTATATGTGCATGTTCTTTATGTATTCTCACATATATGTATATATATATGTGTATCTATGTATATATATGTATGTATTTTGTGTATATTTATGTTTATGTGTAGATGTATTTATATATGTATATGTTTGTGTGTATATATATTTATATTATTTTTACTTTTATGTAGAAGTTGACCTCTGGTCATTTTAAAACAATTTTCAAAGTTTTTGGCCACACTTTCGCACCTATGAAACTTAATTTAGAAATATGGGTAAGCTCATTGCATTGTGATTTTGACCTCAGAGGTCACTTGAGGTCACCAGAGTTAATTCATAGCCAATTCTTGGGGGGGGGGGCACAATTACGCACCAAGCTGAAATTTAGCATGTGGGTAAATCATATTTCAACCATTCTTATATGCAGAATCATCCCAGAGGTCAATTTGGGACTAAATTAACTTTTTGGGGCCATTTTGCAGCCAAACAATTACATTGTTGGAGGGAATTTAGTAAGTGGGGTTAACCTGAGCAGAAAAAAAACATGATAGGATAGGTGGTGCTGACTCCCAAGATTATTGCAGGCCAACAGAGGTAAATTTTGGATTAAAATAGCTTTTGGGAGCAAAACGAAAGAACATTAGAGGCTAAAAAATTTTATTTTTTCCTTCTTTTATTTATAAAATGTTATGCAACCCTGAGAGATGTTTTCAGACAAAAGTTATCAATTTTTAACAAGGCACAAGAACAATCTCTCACCTTTGCTGACCTTTACCTGACTTATTCATGTTTTCCATGGACAACTTTAGTTTATTGGTTGTTCTAGGGTTGAATTTCCGGACATCCTTTTCATACTGGCACCCAATGGGAGAGGCATTTATGTACTGTATCCAGATGCATGTTGAACTAAGGGATAACATCATTTGTCCTTTTTTGTGCATCAGAATATTTCTTCTATTATAGCTACTTTTACTGGTGTAAATATGGATTTTAATATAGACATAAACACCCAGCAAAAAGAGGTTAATTTTTTAGACATAACCCTAAATCTAAATATCAATACTTACAAACCATATAGAAAATATAGCAAGACATCACTATATATAAACACAGCATCTAACCACCCTACAAGTATTTCTACAAGAGATACCAAAAATAATAAGCAAAAGAATATCAGACAATTCAGCAAAACAAACCTATTGGTATGTTTATTTATTATAATATAAACTAAAAACCAAATATAAAACAATACAATACAACCCTATAAAACAGTGGCTTTAAAACAGAAATACAATACACACCCAAAATTGACACAAATAATAAAAAGAAAAGAAAAAGGAATATAATATGGTTTAATCCACTATATAATAAAAAATATATCAACAAATATAGAGAAAATATTCCTTAAACTGATAGACAAAAATTTTCCCCAAACAAATAAACTACATCCTATATTCAACAGAAACAAAGTAAAGGTTAGCTATTCATGTACAGATAACATAGAATGAATAATAAAAAAAACATAATAATAAAATAATAAATAACACAAAACAACCAAAGCATCCTAAATAATTGCTGAAACAAAAATACATGGCCATGCCAACAAATATTCCTAACAAATAATGTTATTTACAAAGCCACAGTAACAACTGAAAACAACAAACGTAGTGAAAAAAATATACATAGGCATTACTGAAAAAACCTGGAAAACAAGGTATGGTTACCAAAAAACATACCAATAGTTTTGTTTTTTATGAATTTTAATTTTCAATTTTGACTTTCTTTTTGTTATTAATTTAGTTTTTAAGCTAAACAAACCTGGGGACATAAAATATGTATTTGGCATTAAAACAAAACTACAATAAGCAACTTTAATCTTATCAGTTTTCTCCCTAGCATACGTTTCAACAACAGAAATATTCCAACTTCTTAGACTTTTTCCAAAGTCTAGTTAACAAATTCTACGCAATTCGGAATTTGCATCAAGAGATCCATTCTTTTTTAAAAACCGTTATTTTAAAATAAAACCTGAATCTACTTTTAAATATGTATTATACTACTAATATAATTAAAAATTTTAATATAAACTAAAAACCAGATGAAAATATATTTAAACCATTTCCAACAT
Source organism: Architeuthis dux (assembly GCA_006491835.1). Taxonomy (NCBI): domain Eukaryota; kingdom Metazoa; phylum Mollusca; class Cephalopoda; order Oegopsida; family Architeuthidae; genus Architeuthis; species Architeuthis dux. Next base: position 2,129,693 of record VCCN01007234.1, read on the forward strand.
CCACACAACAAA
>VCCN01007234.1:2173047-2186237 GCA_006491835.1 Architeuthis dux
GGATTATTGTCTTAATATATGAAAAATATCTCTCAATCGAAAAAATCCCTGGATCCGCCTCAAAACTTAATCAATTCTTCCTTAACCCATGACCAACCCTTCCCCAAAATGTCATCACAATTAATTGAGAACTGTTGGAGACACTGTGTGAACAAATAAACACGTGTGTATACATATGCCTCTTCTAACTTCGTTGGCAGAGATTAAAACATTTATTTAAACAGGTCTGGTTTGTCACTAAATAGAAACCGTTACGTGAACAACATCATTTGGCAGCAGGCCGTCTTGGGGGTGATCAATTAAAACATTGGAAAAAGTTGTGATCGATGAATAAGTTACTTATCTCACCTTTCGTTTGGCGGTGATCACTAAAAAAAGTCCTAATTTTCAACAACAAAAAAAACAAACCAGCCGGACATAAACTAAGACCAATATAGCATAATCTTACATTGCTAATTGGACCCCCACTAAAAACCTATTTCGGGGGGAACTTTGAAAAAAAACTAAAAAACGTTTTCTAGACATAATAAGGCGTAAATGTTTAAATTTCCAGACTTCTAGCTCCATGGGTGCGGTCTGTACGCGTAATACCTAATACCATAGCCATCCAGCCAGAGCCACTTAAAAACTGAAGAAACCTATGCTGACAGTTTTGGTGACAGTTTCTAATTGAATAGTCAATCATCCCAATGGCACGAAGACGAATACTGAATTCATTCAGCAGTTGTTCTTTCTTGTGACGCCAATAAAAACCTAAACCTACATTTTATAAATGTAAGTTTATTCACAAATCATGAATAGATAAGGTTTTTAATTTTTCTAATCAAATTTCTAATTAAGAACCTGGTTGGTTCTGCATCTGCTGATTAAATCACCCCCCACCACCACTCCCGTATATGATGTTTTAAATGAGATCCTATCGACAGCTTTCGAAAAGCAGGGGTCCCGTTTCATATCGGAAATTCAATATTATAATATATATACGGGAAATGTGATTTGGTATCTATGTTATTTTCTTATGTTGGGCAATGATCACTAAAAAAGGTCTGAATTTTAAAAAAAAGAAAAGGCGTGAATGATGCCGGAAACAAACTAAAGCACCAATTTAGCATAATCTTATATTGCAAATTGACCCCCCCACACACACACACTAAAAACCTTTCTTTCAGGAGGATTAAAAAAAACAAGAAACCATTTTTTCTAGACATAATAAGGAGTAAATATTTAGATTTTCAGCCCTCTAGCTCCATAGGTGCGGCATATACGCGTAATACATACATAACTAGACAGACCAGCTTAAAAACTGAAGAAACCTATGTTGACAGTTTTGGTGACAGTTTTGGCTGACGCTTTCTAATTACTGTAAAATATTTTAGAATAATTGAAACTAAAGCTTTTGTAAACAACATTAAGTAAGAAGGTCCTCAATCTTTTTTATCACGAGGGGATTATTATTATTAGCAGATCCAGTCTTTGGGCGGTCCTGTCGGCTGGGGCCTAGAATACGCCGTCTGCATCCCCTGCAGACGGGTAAGACCCCCCCCCCTACACACACACACCATGCACACAGGGGCCACCTTTTCTTTCACCAAAGTCGCAAGACTCTATTAAAAAAAATAATAACCTTCTGTCCACAATAATTCGTCTACATAAATTGTGTATTAAAAAAGAAACCGAATTCGAAACTAAATGACCCACAAAGTTAAACAAAACAATCAAAAACCAGTCTTTAGTCATTTCTGATAAGTTTACACTTTATAGAAGTCCAAAAATTCTTACAAACACATTGGCGTTTTTTTATTCTTTTAGTGGCAATAACTACACAACATTGTATAGCCTTATAATCACTATATACGTATCATTATATACTAAGGTTAGCTCAGTATCCCACAAAACTAGATAAGGATAGAAAGGGTGTTTTACAACAATTTCCAAAGTGCTTTGAAATTCGGCATACGAAATCCTGACTTTTACTTGCGCTGGAACACTGGCCTCTGGTACCAATTGGAAATACACAATTCTCTCAGCATACAAGATAGGCCACATGTATACATAATGATGACCAAGTTTTCGTCATTAATGATCAGTTTAACAGCACGAAAACCATCACTCATGTCAAAAGACAAAAATCCCATACATATAATTCTGCTTGTTTCTATATACAATCAATTTCTTCGCTGGTGTCTTCTCGCACCAATAAAACTTGTGGATTTATTTTATTTTACATGTTCTTGAGTTTTATTACTCCTTTCCCCTTTTGATGTTTCACCACTTACAAAGTGGGTAAAGAAGGCGAGGAGTCAATTGCTGTCCACAAGAACTATAGCATGGTATCTTACAGCAATACAAATTTAAATTTCCCATATATCTTTTATCATTTTCTTCTGCCTCCTCACACACACTTGCAATATAATGAATAAGGGTAAGGATGGGAGAGGGTGCTTCACTGTAACTGTCATTCATTCATTACCCACCCCTCACAAGTCTGACCCTAAAAATTAAGTTATAGTAGTTGTAGACCAACGGAATATAGACATATAGTAAAAGTAATCGATGCCGATGATGATAATGATAATGATGATGATAGTAATAATAACAGATATGTTAGTTTCAATCTTTATTATTATTGGATGAAGTATTGTAACACACCACTTTTTAAAAACTTTGACTAGTTTTTAACATCATCTTAATTTTAGTTGTTTTTATACAACTTATTTATTCGGGCCAAATTCGGAAATAAAGAGTAAGCCTTCGGTGAGAATCGAACTCACACCCTCATTGCCGGAGGGAGACTAGTTTATGCCGAGCTGCGGCCACGAAGACTTCATGGATTAGCAGAAGCTGATCTGTTATTCGTTGCCATAGAAACAGTTGCCCGAATTAATAAGTTGTATAAAAACAACTCAAATTAGGTTGAAGGTAAAAACTAGTAAAAGATGTGGTATATTAGTTTCATTTTCTTTTGCCTGTTATTATAGTTAATATAGATTAATTTCATAGGTAATAAATTACTAATACAAATACTAATTAGTAACATTCTCATAGGCATCAATGTCATCGACAATCCACAGAAACATTGAATGTTATGCAACAAAAGTGCAGATAATAATGATAAAGGCAGTGGAGCTAACAATGATCTTGACAGTATTGAAAATGATAAGACTAATGATGATGATGATGATGATGATGATAATAACAGTAATAATAACTATATTGCGGATGATGATGATGATGATGACGACGACGACGACGACGACGATGACGTGTAAAATATCAAAAGCCATTTCAAATCGGTCTATGAGAAATGTATTAAAATGTCAACAACTGTAGGCTGGATTATGGCAAGGCTCAGTAATATTTAAAAAATGGCCCCAAGATGGCGTCTTCAGAAAGCAACACTTCAATGTTCGTGTGACACAACAATAGCCCTTTGTGTTTGCCGGATGCCGCCTTCAGGGTTGCCATTTGGTATTTTTCAAGACCAGAATTCAACAGATTTAGTACTGAATAAAGCTATTTGGTTCCAAAAATGAAGATTTGGTACAGAAGGAAAATGTACAAGAGATAACGATCCCTCACACACGAATGATATGCTACAACACAAATATACTTGAACGATAAATAAAGATGTATTTTAATTCCTGCAAGCGTAGTCTGATGATGGATTTTAAGTTATTTGATTATTTTGGTACTGAAGCTACTTAATTTGGTTTCTAGACCATACAGATTTGGTCTGATGATGGATTTAAGTTATTTGATTATTTTGGTACTGAAGCTACTTAATTTGGTCCCAGGGCCATACAAATTTGGACTTGTGCGGCAAAAGACATTTTGGAACCCTGGCCGGCATCCGGTAAGACAAGGCCGACATACTCGGAGTTACAATAACCGATTGGTACCAGTGACGTACCTAGACATTTGGGGGCCTGTCTTGGCTCCTTGAGGGGACCCCTGCAACATTTAGTGAGATTTGATGAAAAAGGAAAATTTGTAATAAATAGACATGCACTATCACTTAATTGGTGAAAAACAACCCCAAAGGCTGAATTATTATTTATGCAATTCATGTATGTACAAATATATCCTTGTTATTGTATAATGTCAGTAGAAATGCAATAGGTGAACTTCTATTTATAAAGCTTGTGTGGGCTCAACTCCATTGGGGCCCGGGGGATGCGTTTTCAAATAGCCGTCTACCTCTTCATCAGCTAGACATATGTGCATTGTAAAGTAATCAATTCTTTTCATTTTCTATACAGCCAAACAATACGACAAATATTTCTGAAATTTCAGTAATAGTATTACTTTGTTTTTGTTTTGATCTTTGTGCAGCGGCTAAAACTTCAGTTTCAAATACTCTCATAGTTATGTGTCGTATATCTATCACATTGATACCACACTCTCATTAATTACTGTGTTAAAATAATAACCCCGATTAAAGGTATGAATTGGCAATAATCGCTAACCTTAAACACCCAGTCGTTCATAAAAGTTGAGGGCAGTATAGTACTATAGTAATAAAGCAAGTGCAGAATCACTGAATCCGAATTGATAGCTTGAAAGCATTTAGTGCGGGGCCCTTGAAATTGCGGGACCAATAGCATAGGCTACTTTTGCTACATAGTTAATCCGGTACTGGTTCCAACAGCCATTTGGTATATGCAACTGACTTTTGATTATCCGCTGTTTAGTCATAACACAGTTGTCTATCTTGGACCCCAACACCCGCGTTATGAAGGGGGATTTTGGTACATGCAACTGAAAAGTTGCTGTCAGTTTTAATGTTTATTGTCTGTCTGGGGAGGGGGTGATTGGAAGGTGTATCAGTAATGATGGGCAATTGCAGACGTGGGCGGTTTTGAAGGTGTATCAGTTATGATGGGCAGTGGCAGGTCAGTGACTGTTATATTAGAAGTTCGACAGAAGTTAAAGACAGGTCCCTCTCCTTTCAGGCTCCGCTTGGCTTTCTTATCGACACTTGTAATATTTAGTGCTGACTTTCAGTTTGTTTTGTGCTAGTATCAAAAACAGCCTGTCACCGACATGTCTACAAGACTTAGTATTGGGATCTGCCAATGCTGAAGATGCTGGCATAGAAATTAGATTCTATTTCTGGGCATTGCATGCAATTACTAGAGACGATTAGACTACAAATACTAACCAGTTATTACGTTTACTTCGACACTACCTGACCATTTATCCGGCTTCTAGAAAACCGGAATTACCAGAAAACCGGCTAGTTTTAAATCTGGTGGGCTGTTTGATTTAATTTCCATGGCATGGTTTAATTGAATTCAGATGAAGATAATTGGATTAATATTGATTAAACAAACCCTGTTTTGAAATGGATTGATTTGTATATGTTATAAATAGCTTCGTCCTGTACTTTTCTTCGTTTGCTTTTCATAGTATATTCTACATTTTAAGAATTTGAAGTGAATAAATAAATATCAATCAATATATTCTTTAGAAGTGTATTAATTTGTATCTGTTAAATACAATTTCGTTCTTTACTTTTTTTTTTATTGCTGATCTTATTTTTATATTGAGCTTTGGTCCAGAAATTCGGAAAATCCAGAAATTCCGGTCACCTCCGGTCCCAAACCAATCAAGTGAGAACTGTCTGTTGGTCTGTCACGCTATAGAAACCACATAAACATCGGTGCGACCCAACCAAATTTGGCATGCATACTCAATGGTCCTTGGGAAAGGTTTTAAAGTAAAAGAAAAATTGGATTTTTAGAAAAAAGAATTGTGGGGTCTGCATTTACGCTCAAACCGATAATCATGATCTGATTTCAATCTATATCTATATAATACTATGACTGATTCGCCCAACCAAATTTGGCATGCATACTCAATGGATATTGGGGGGGGGGGGGTTAAAGTAAAAAAAAAATTAAAATTTGTTATCCCTCTAGATATTTAAATTAAATGTCACCCAAGAGTTCATGATGGTAATGATTTTTAAAATAAAGTATGATTCAATAAATACATAGTTCAAAACTATGAGCTCTTATCTCAGGTAGGAACAAACAGAATAATATTATAAATTCTATCTGGTCTAAAAATTGGGACTTCCACAGGAACTAGCTGGAAACCCGCCCTACGGGAGGCGTTTTTCAGTTAGTGTCTGTGGAAGGCCTAAATGAGGCCTTTTGCCCCAATAAAAGATCATGGATTTGAACTATGTATTTATTGAATCATACCCTATATGAAAATCATATTGGATCCCATTTGATCCCATTTGATTTTGTAAATAGGTATTAAAATCGAAATTAAATGACCTTTTCAAAAACTAATATGCCAAAACATGTTCCGGGGTCCCATTGGTAGCCAATCGGTCCTTGAGTTATGATGACAGACATACATTTTGGGGATTTATAGTAAGATGATTGACGGTCTCATGATTTCCTCACGGTGGACATTTACTATCTTCAATTACTGACAGATGTCCCCCTTTATTCCTCCCTCTTGTTTCATTTCTCCTCGACTCTTTCCTTCTTTTCTTCCTTCCCTTCTTTTTCTCCTGTCTCGCTTTGCTTTCATCTTTCCCACATTTCGTTCGTAAATCCTCTTTCAACACATTCAATTGGGCATTATGCTTACTGTTAAACACTTTATCTGCCTCAAAGAGCTTTCTCCTTCCACCAGAAAAAAGAAACAGCATGTTCGTCCTCCTGCCTCACTGCGTCCAATCCATCTTTCATCTTCCCCCTCATTCGGTCTAACTAACCTGACGGACACAAAGTTTCTGAGTTATGCATTTTAGGGATATATATATATAAACTACTCCATTATAATAATGATTCTGTTGTACAAATTACTTGATTTGTATGAAAATAAAACCGTTTTAAACATACAATAAAGACTTTCTATTGTTATCATGTTTTTAGAGAAAAAACTGGCACAGTGGTTACAACGTTAAAAATATACTTGGCAACGAACAGGTTAAGAGAATTAGAATTATTATTACTAGGGAAGTGCCCGTTCCAAAGGGGCATGTTTGGAAAGGATCACTTATGTGGAGTAGCCGACCATAATAGTCATGTAAAATAAATTTCCGTCCGTCGTACGAAACTACGGCTTCGAAGTATTCCAGTTAAGTCTCTTCGGTGTTGCTAATTTAGATATTTTATATCTAAATTTATATCTATAATTTTAGATAAAAGATCTATAAACTGTAATTTTAAAAAAAATGTTATTAGATTTCTCGAGAACAGCTGATCAAAACAACTTCACACTCGACAATGCCGTGTGTGCTGATTAATATATCTGGCGTACAATGTCAGTTGTCGAGTAATCGTAGTGCATACAAACACACACACAGATTTCTTCAGTTATAGTTAGATTATGTGTAGCGCGTATATTCGTTTCAAAACAAGATCAATTCAAACAATAACATTCTTTCAAAATGGAAGTTGATAATAATTGCAATGGATAGATAACAGGTTGTTTCTCATAACAAATATTCTGGCATGAAGTCTGTTTTTGTTTAGCATAAAATTCCATGAAATTGCAGACAATAACTTTTCTACATTCCAGCAAAATGTAGGTACATTTGTTTCATTTCCTGCGGTGCAGAGTTAGAAAGAAAAAAAGAAGTAAGGGAATGCAGGGTTGCCCACTCACGATGTATATCCAGCCCCTTCGAGACAAATTTATGACGTTCAGAGATGTTTTGAGGCCATATGGGATGAGTATCTGGACATAGACTGATTCATTTTTCTTATCAATGAATTGTTCAAATAGAGAATTTAAGTAGTATAAAGATAGTGAGGGAACTCTGTTTCCCCTCCCCCAAAGAGGAAATGAACACTGCCCCCCTCCCCCAAAGAGTAGGTGAACACCGTTCCCACAGCACTAGTCTTACCTCACTTAACAGTTGGTAAACTATTGATGATTTTATGTTTATTTCTGTGTTGGTAGATTTGTTACACATATTACTTTTCTTCTTGAAAGCACATCGTCCGTTTCCATTGTTTACTCCTTAAACATTCAATTTATCGGCTTCAAAAGAACCGACTCTTCTTGGAGGCCATATTGGATGAGTATTTGGACATATACTGGCTATTTTTTTCTTATCAGAGAATTGTTCAAATAAAGAATTAGCATGTAGATATTGAGGGAACGCCGTCCCCAGAAAAGTAAGGGAACGCCGTTCCCACGCGTTCCAACTGCACTACATCACTGTTTATTTCTCTTCCATCTACATCTCATTATTGTGAATAATGTCATTCATAAATAAAACACTGCTTGATCACTATAGACAAAACTCTGGAACATAAACATCGCAAAGCTCTATTCTTCAAAAATATATTTTCAAATATTGATTCAAGGGATAAAACATCAAATACAAACATTTCAGACATCAGAATAATGATGTAAATAATTCGAAGATACATTTTCATGAATAATTCTATGCAGGGATATCCAAGCAAGGAGCGTTTAGTTTCTAGAATTATAAGTATTCAATTATGTAATCGGATCATTATAGCATAGATTAACGGAATAAGCGCGAACGCAGACCCTACACTATTATTAAGTTGCGAATGGAATTGGAAACTGCTTTATTCTCCAAGTTAGAGCATTTTAACGGTATTGCGCTAACAATAATCTCAATACGATGTACAGTCTTTGTTGTGTTATGGTAACAAACACACAAACATATGAATAACTGAACAAGCATATATAAACTGGATTATCCACACATGTAATAATTAACAATGTGCAAATGTCTTTTGACAAGGGACGCAACTGACGTAGTAAAATACAATTTCATCCATAAAAATGACGTAGTAAAATACAATTTCATCCATTAAAATGACGTAGTAAAATACAATTTCATTCAGGCTCTAATGACGTAATAAAAATGCTGAATTTAAAGAATAATAGAAAAATAGAAAAGTAATGAAAACAAAAACAAAAAATAATAAAAATCCGTTAGTGGTCAACAGACCGCTATTCTCCAAGCCGACTGCAATGCACATCTCTATTATCTACGTATATACAATGTGTATATCAATATATTCCATAAATTGCCGTCATTTTTGACAGCACGTGTAAACTAATTATAATATAAATTATAATAGATTCTATAAACATGACGATGAAGGAAGATGTTGAAAATGGTCTAAACAGCCGTAACATGTGCATCAGAAGTCATTCACAAGACGGAACCACGTTCATAAAAACGTTAATTTTAAAATTTTAGGGTTTTGGTTTGTTTTTTTAAGTTGAAGTTTTAGAATGTTAACATTTATAACGTCCAGAACACTGAAATTGAAAAAAAGAAAGAAAGAAAGAAAGAAAGAAAGAATTTTCATTTTCACGATTTAGTTTTATAGTTACAATCGTGGATCTAATTGTCCTCTTTCACTCAATTGTTTTTCTATCACTTTTTTACTTGGCCAAAGACGAATTTTTAGCAACCATTAAGGCTGGTGAGACATTATTATATCAATTCATTTCAGAAGACTTTATCAATCAAGAATGAATAGTTTTCCATAGAAGAAATGTGTTTTTGTCTGAATTTCTGAGATGAGGAATTATCATTATTATACATTGATTTACTCAGACTAGTTTCCTCGTCTTGATTGTTACACTATCAACGTTTTGTGATTAGGGTGGAAGTATCCCTTCGGTGGACTTGCATCCTGTCAAGGTGGTGGTCATAAAAACTTGTAGGAATAAAGTCCTGGTCTTGAGACTTGCAAGGATCACTAAACTGACTTATTCAACAGAAACCTGGACTTCGTCAAGGCCTCCATACTCCATTGGGAGTTGTCTCTTAAGAGAGAGGACGCTTTCATAGTTGATGATCTTCGGGAAATTTCGAACCGAACCCTTTATCAACCCACGGGGTTGCCCATGGGGTTGCCCACGGGGGTTGATTGTTCTAATTCCGCTGTCTATGGGGATATCTCGTATCAGTTAATTATTCCTAGTTATTTCGTCTTTGCGGTGTCGCTTGTCTGCCTCTTCCACTGAACCAGTGTATATGACACAGGGATTGAACTCACGACCACCAGGCATGTTACTAGATATGCTTAACTAACGCTGTTATCCACTAGGCCATGTTCCCCGTAAGACAATCCGATGGAGGAAACTTGGAGCCTTAACCGAACCAGTTAAAGAGGCCGACAAGGGTTCAGTTCGAAATTCTCTAAATGTTACCAACTACGACCAGATCTGCCAAGATCTACGACCATATCAACGTTTTGTGATTAGTTTTCTCGTCTTGATTGTTATAATATCAACGTTTAGTGATTAGGGTGGAGGTATCCCTTCGGTGGACTTGCATCCTGCCAAGTAAAACGCGGGGATATTTGAATATACATTTTTCAAAATTGGCCCGACCCTACCTGACCATTGTATACTTATGAAATTCCTTGTAAAATTCGTTTGAAAGAGCTGATATTTAAGAAGCCGAAAATCATCATTACAATCTCAGCCTCTCAGCCTCTCAGCCTCATTCCAACCGAGTGGCTTATATTAAACAAAACAGTGTATTAAACAAACCTACTGAAATGTATAGGAAGTGAGAGTACAACGTTACTTATAAGAAGCAAAGGCAAGGATGCCGGAAATGTTTTAAAAATTTGGAATATTTCAAGTAATTCACAACATTGAAATGTGGGAGGAGGGGATGAAAGCTATCCTGAATTCTTTCTCTAACGAAAATGCGGGAGAAAACGTTTGAACAATAATCGTGGGGGAGTGGTAGAAAGAGAGTGTTGCGGGAGACTACGCAAAATGAGTATTTACTTGGTAGGTCTGTACAACAGATACCTGAAGAAGGTCGGTGGGTACAACGGCCGGAACAACCAAGATGTGGAGACTAGTCCGAGTAAATCAGTGTAAAAGAAATGCATTACCTAAACATTACAAAATCGGCTGCTTAATACTTTTTAAGTGTATAGTAAATACCAGAAGAAGAATTTGAGCAAGATAGAGAAAACATTAAAGAATGCCAGGCCTGGAAGAAGTGCTATATATAAGATACTGCTAAACATGTAGACAGCTTTGTGATAATTTCTGTTTTAAATTGACAGGTGTCATATTTACTGCAGTCTTAGTCAGTTCAAAGCCAATATCAAAAGCGACAGGCAGAGCCAGGTTTGCAAATGTTAGATGTGAAATTTGCATGCTTCAACCTCGGCTGCAATTTGATAGTTTTAATGTTTGGTGCAAGGTGAAGTCATTGTTAATATTGCTGCAATTGTGGGCTGTCAGCTTCGATATTTAGTGTTGGTTTTGAGTCGCTAAGGCAGCAATGGAGGCCGAAATAAGCAGAATGCATTATCTGGTCTGCAAGTGTTACATGTGAAAATTTCGCTAAAGTTCAAGACAGCTTTGCAATGTTTGGCATCTGTTTGCGGAAGAATTTATGTATAAAGGATGTACTTGGAATTTGCTAAGCAGAAATGTCAAGTATGAAGGGCATATTGCGAGTAATACACGTTGGTACTTTTGCAAGGATCTTTTTTCCCGAAAGGACACAAGACTCTTGATAATATAAATAGAGATCTTGAATTCTACGAAGCTGTAAAGACAATGATACACGCATAATCCCTTTTATTTACCTCTGTCGACAAAGTTGGAGGAGGTATATTAATTCACTCGTGTCAGTCTGTCTGTCAGTCTGCCTGTCAGTTTTTCTACACAATATCTTCAAAAGTTCTCAATGAATTTCAATGATATTTTGTGGAAGGGTGGGTCAGCGGCTAAGGAAGAATTCATTGAATTTCGGGGGAGAATTCACGGTTGTTTTACAGTTATCTCCCTGCATCGTAGCTATATGTCTGTCCATAATATCTCCAAAAGTTATCAATGAATTTCAATGACATTTTCTGGAAGGGTGGGTCATGGGGTAAGGAATAATTGGTTAAATTTTGGGCCGGATCCAGGAATCTTTTAGTACTGGCTTTGAATGGCTCAACCAGCAATGGCAGCCAAAGTAGGCAGATTGCATTACCTGGTCTGCAAATGTTACATGTGACAAATCGCTAAAGTTCAAGACAGTTTTGCAATGTTCGGCATCTGTTTACGCATCAAGGATCCACTTGAAATGTGTTTCCACGAAAATGTCAAATATGAAGGACATATTGTGAGTAATATATGTTGAAAGGACACGAGATGCTTCACATTATGAATAGAGATCTTGAATTCTAGGATGACAAATATGTAAACACAAGGATACACACAGGCCCTGTCGGCTGGAGCCTAAAATACGCCGACTGCGTCCCTTGCAGAGGGGTAAAACACCCCTCCCCCAACAGGGCCACCTGTTCTTTCACCAAAGTCGCAAGATTCTATTTTTAAAAAATAAAAAATATCCTATCACCAAAGTCGCAAGACTCTAGTTAAAAGAAATAACCTCTCACCAAAGTCGCAAGATTCTATTTTTTTTAAATAACCTCTCACCAAATTCGCAAGATGCTATTTAAAAAAAATTTAAATAACCTTTCACCAAAGTCGCAAGACTCTAGTTAAAAAAAAAACTTTCACCAAAGTCGCAAAAGACTCTAGTAAAAAAAACAAAAAAACTTCCGATTTTCAGAATTTTAAAGAGTCAATCAATCAATCAACCAATCAAGGATACTGAAAGTGGTATATTTATTCACTCGTGAGAAGAGTAGATGATGGGGTAAGGAATAATTGGTTAATTTTGGGACGGATCCAGGAATCTTTCAGTATTAGCTTTGAGGATGTACGTCGCTAAACAGAAATATCAAATATGAAGGCCATATTGTGTGTTATATATGTTGGAACATCCGCAAGGATTTTTCCAGATAGGACACAAGATTCTTAACAATAGGAATATATATATTTAGATTGGCAACGCTGTAAATACAATGCTAGAAGGTGCAGAGTGGCGTAACGGTTACCGGTAGAAACTGCTTGCATCCACTTCGCACAAATACCTCGGGAAAGGTATGGATCCCACCCCCAACTATAGGTCAAATAGCAGGGCAGTTGGAGCGCTTTAGCCTTGTAAGCTGAGGTTACTCTGACAGCCAAAATATACAGCTTGGCAGTCACCGTAGCTTGTCCCAAGGAGGAAAGTTGGGCGTAGCAATAACTCCACCCCCGTAAAAACCTACTTGAAACCCACTGAAAACGCAGCACCAGCATCCTGTCTAATGTAGTTGAAGCTTTGTGCTCTACAAGCATTCTACGGGGGGGGG
>VCCN01007234.1:2198532-2213402 GCA_006491835.1 Architeuthis dux
GCCCATGCGTTCAGTGATCTACAAGAATTTCGTGACCAGAAATATCATCCCAGATTCACTTTTAACTATTCAGAGTAACCATCCGTTAGTTGAACTGCCTTACAGGGCTAAAGGGTGCCATCTACCCTGCTATTTTACCCATAGCTGGAGGAGGGGGACAAGTGGATTCATGCCTTTCCCAAGTGCATTAGTGTGAAGTGATCTTAAGGTGGAGGTGGCGTAACGATTACCGCGGATAACTGACTATATATGTAGTTGAATATCAATGTGTCGAAATGGCCACATTGAAACATGTGATAGGAAGTTGCCTTTTCGCTGTCATAAAATACATCTGACTGCTAAACCCAATAAATCACTTACTTACGTGTCTAAATTTGCTGAAGACATTAAAGAATAAAAGAAAATGCTGCCGTTGAGTGGTTGGCACCTTCCTGTCATATAATTAATATATTCCGTTCTTTAGATATTTATACGGGAAAACACTGGCTACCATTCTGTTGCTAGATAATTGCTATCTTCACAGTACGTTCAATTACTGCCTATACGTCGTAGATCCAAATATCGGTGCTTGTACAAAGAGAATAAGAACAAGTCTGAATTGAAAGCATTGCAAGACTCAAGAAGGCTCATGATCGAAGGCTGTCTCCCTGAGTTCATGTGGCACATCAAAGATCTGGAGATAAATCAGAATATAATTGCATCTTACTTCCAATATTTGACTGCATATAGGACACGCATTTTATCAAAATGACTTACAACAAATTAACTGCCTGTGAGATGTGAAGATGCGACTCTTGAATAGGTTAATATTTAGCCTTTGCAACGAATCGTATTTTAGGGTCCCAAATTATCCAAAATATTAAGTAAGCAGATCCAAATACTAATTAAGCAGATATCAAATCTCTTTTTTGTTAAAGAGTAAACAAACCTCAAAAATAAAATAAAAGTAAACACAGCTTCGCCTATTTTAACTACGTGTATTTATTTTACCATAGAGTCGGGAACACGCTCTTTTTTTTCAGTTAAGAAAGCTGACATGTTTTCTTATTGTATTAATAAAAATACATATAGCAGTAAAAATATTGACACTGTCGAAAAAGGACACTGACAAGACCGGCTGCTGCAGGGTCAAACTCCACTCCTGCTTCTATTCTGACTGAAGATTACAGCAACCTTTGTATGGTATATATAAGAAATTTAAAAAAATTAGATATATTTTATCATAAATGTATTTATTCAGTTTGGCTCAGTTGGTAAAAGAGCCGCTTACTGATCACTTGGTCGTGATTTCAAATCACGGTAGAGAAATGTTAATTTAATAAATGTATTTATTTATTAGAATGAAATATGCCCTTGCGTATTTGTAACATTTTCGTAGATATGTAAGACTTGTCAGTTTGGCTCAGTCGGTAAGAGAGCCGCTTACTGATCACTTGGTCGTGATTTCAAATCACGGTAGGAAAATGTCAATTTTATATATCGGTTTGTTTTAAGATGATGGGACAGACAAACAGTGAAGAGTTTACTTCTCTCAATTAGTTGAGGATTGTTGTTGTTGTTGTTTCGGTAGAAAAACAAAGTCAACTCTACCCTCCGACTTGGATTGGGTTTGACAAAAATGCGAAATTGCACCAACGCCCAACAGTTTCTGAAATGGCGAAGAAAAGAAAACATTGAAAGTCGAACGAAACGCAATAAAATCTCAAAATAAATTAATTAAAAAACTCGAAATTTCACTTTTGCTTTGTCCTTTGTTTTAAATACTGACAGCATAAAAGGACGCACTTTTTTCTAATAATACAACTGGAAGAAATGTATCCTGCCTATTATATATGAAAATCTCTATTTTCATATATAGTAGACAGAGTAATTTTGTCCAGTTCATGTCATTTTGTATATAGTGAGATGAATAATCATATAAACAACAGAAAATGGCAAATATTTAATCGAAAATGACCTATTTACAGAAATAACCTTTTCCAACGATCCTCCAATGCCATCTTTTTAAAAAAATTAAAGTTGTTGGTAAAAGAATTCCGTAAAAGCACGAATTATGGCTTCCCTAATATTGAACCTTTTATGACGGATATGAAGTTCAAAATGCTTGAAAAGATGATAAATTGTAGGAGAAATGTCAGGTGAATATGGAGGATGCTGTAAGACTTCACTTCCAAATTCTCTGAGCTTAGACAAAGTCAGCAGAGAGCTGTGGAGTATGGTATTGTCATGGAGCATTTCATTCAGTTCATGTGGGACAATCTTTTTAAATGTTTAACTTTCCCCATTGCCTTGAGATGACGACCTGATATGGTTGCTGTTGAAGTCCTGAAGTCTCCACAAACTGCTCGTACGGTTGTTCGTCGGTCGTTGGCCACTGATGTCGATAATTCATCATTAAAACCGGTTTGGTTCTCCCTCCAGGTTTATTATTGGTATCCATATTTCGAGACCTAAACTTATTGAACCAATGCTGAACAGTTTGTACTGTAGTATTGTTCACTCCAAATGTTTTGTTGACGTTATCAGCAGCTTGAGCAGCATTATGGCCTAATTTGAAATCGTACTTGAAAATAAGTCTAACTTCTTGGGTAGACACCATTAACGAATGATATCTCCATTTACACTGAATCTGCAAAAAATACAATTATATTAGTAAATCTTTCATTTTTAGCATTATTCTCTTTGGTGTAAAAAACGACATATCATGTGTAACAACCTAATAAAAAAAGGGTAGCTTCGAAATGCATAGAAAGTTATTATTTTTATTTTGGTTTGCGAGTCACGAATGTGTTCTGATCAGCTCATTTCACATTTGCACCTCTTGTACAGCAAGGCCGAAAGACGGGCTCCGTGTGTCCTGTGGTTCTTATTAGGCTAAGTTGGATAAAAGGGATGACCGTAAGGCAAAATGGAGAAAGGCTTCCTTTAACTTCACGATGGTCAATGATTATGTACTAAAGACCTGAAATTATTAGGAAGCGTACGGGGGCGTGGGGAGAAATTGGGAGGGGGAGATCTGCCCCACAACAAGTTCTGTTGTGAGGACAATCTTTTGATTAAGATGGGTACGTCCGTGATTGATGTCTATGGGGATGATGGTGACAGGGACTGGCATATATGAAAGTGTTACTCTTTAACGATGGAGGAAAGAAAAGATGCATCTGCAGGAGAGGTATATTTACGAGGGGCTGTCATGAAAGACAAGACGGTATAATGATTGGTGAAAAATGAAGTTGGGGAGGAGGAGGAGGAGGAGGAAGGTGAAAGAGAAAGAGAAGGAAGATATCCAATACGATGCTTGGCCTAGTCTGGCACAAGGCCACTATGGTGAGGCAAGTAGTAGGAATATAGTTCACTGGTACAGTCTTTCTTAATCTTTTTAGACTGGAGGAACCCTTGAAATAAACTTCATATCTCAAGGAACCCCTGCATGAAAATATTATATGTACAACTAACAACATAAGTGTATATGTATTATAATCTAAAAGTAATTATCAGTATTATACAGTGTACCAGAAGATAGTTTTCTACATATTTGTTCATTTTGGCGAACATTCGGAAATACCTTTTTGTTGTCCCCTTCTAACACAAAAGACATTATATATAAAAAAGAAAATACAAAATGAAAGTCAGTTTCCGTGAGAAAAACAATAATGACAAGCACAGCTCATCTTTAATAACATTTTTGTTTTTCATAAACTTTATACATTTATATAAAAAAAATAGAATTTGTCCTTTAAAAAACTGAAATTAATTTGTGAGAGACGCATTGGGTCTGCCTCGTAAGTAAGATAGTTGCGTATTTGCTACTGGTGCCAAAGGTTGCTGTTCGAGCCAAGTAAACGCCAAGATTTCTAATGCTGATTTTCAAGGCAGAAAATCCGTTCCCATTAGGAAGATTGTTTGTTTATATTGTTCATTCCTGTAGACTCGTTGTGGAGCATTGGGATGCAACCATTTTACTGCGGTTCCAGTAACAAGCAGGTCTGTATGGAATGGGGTTGCCAGCCTTGCACTCAACCCTCATCCTTTATCCAGGCTTGGGACCATCTATTCTATGGCGACTACCAAGCTGTAGTTGTTTTGGGTTTTTTGTCAGAGTAACATTCTCTTAGGTGGACTGCCTTACAGGGCTAAAGGGCCCCCAACTGCCCCGCTATTTACCCTCTGGCTGGGGGGTGGAGGAATGGATTAATGCCTTTTCCAATAACATTAGAGCGAAGTGAATGTAAACAGCCTCGGCCGAAACTTGAACTCCGCCCGATAACCGTTACGCCAATCCGCACCTCCACTCGGAAGATTAACGCTACACAATCTTCCATTTGGCCCCAGACTAAGCTAAATTGAGTAAATATTTAAAAAAAACAATGAAGCATTCCGAGAATTGAAGTCCGATTTAAAATATTATGTTCATTTTATTCGACTTTACCCGTAGCGACGCTCCGGGAATCTGCACTGTAAGAAACGTGATACTACAAAATCTACTGTCAACACGCTTTGTAGGTTAAAGTTCTCATTCAGAATATTGTTGAATTTTGAGTTGTCAAACAAACAGACAAAGTATAGCGGCTGCTGTGTTTCTCTTTTAAACTTTGTAAGTCGCATGTATCTATATTTGTACATTTCACGTCAAAAAGCTGTGCAGCTCTAGAAACACTGAGTTCAATTGACAGTGCCCCCTCTGGAGGAGGCGGCGGGGCCGCGGACACAAGTCCTAGCCCTGGACAGCTAGTCCTGGTTTCTCTCCCCCCTCCTTCTGAGTTTTCAGCTCTATTTATCGGTATGCCCATTTTTAACATGTGATCTTTTTGTGACGTTAAAACATTACATTATTTTTTTGTTTGCGTCAGTAAATTCTTTAGCCAGATCAGACGATATTCTTTTTGTTATTCTAAACTCTTGTACAAGCATTCCAAATCAGGATTCTGTAATTTTGTTTGTTATTTTAACAAAACAAAACCTTCATTTTAATAACATTCCTTACTTTTCAATTTCAACCAAATAAAACAATTCATTTTGTTTACCATTTGTCAATATAGACCCCATCTTAATTCCTGGCCTAATGAACACATTTTATATACACTGCATGATTTCGAATATACGCATTTAAACTTATTCTACCTACCTATCTATCTATCTATCTATCTATCTGTCTATCTATAGGGGTCATATTGCTACAATTGCACCGGCAAGGAGAGAAAAACAAGGACCGTATTGGACGGCATATAAGAAGACCCACGTCTTTTCTCACCTAAAAAATGACTGAAAGCGTTGTCCAGCCCTACATTGGCCAGAACTTGAGGAGGAATTAAAAAGAACTTGGATGATAAATATTCAGGGAATTTTTTTTCTTAATATTCCCTGCTAAAATAAGGTAGGGGGGGGGTCTTATATGCCATCAAATTCTGTAGATCGAATAAGAAGAGGAAAAGAGACATTGACATCGATAGAGAAAAAGACCCCATTTCTTAATCTGTCTTAAAGCCTGCATACTAAACGCAAACTTAAACTAACTTTCATTAACTTTTTTACTAGTATTTTCTTTCATCTTGAATTTTTGAGTTGCTTTTTATGGCAACTTACTCAGGCCGCCTATCTACGGCAGTTAGTAACAGCACAGATCTGAAATAAAGAATGAAGAATAAGCTCTTGGCGAGACTCTAAATCATGTCCTCTTTACCTTGGGAGGCTGCCTACCAAGCTCTTACGACTGGCAGAAGATTAAATCTAACCCTTAAGCCCATGCTTCATTCTTCCCGAGTTAAAAAGTTCGAGTCTTATTTTTTATTTCTGATTTGCGCTGTTTACTCACTGCCGTAGACTGACGGCATGAGTATGTTGCGATAAAAAGCAACAAAACATTGAAAGAAAACATTGGTCAAAAATTGATAATGGTTGACAAAGTTTCATCTAATAAAAAACAAATCAGGATAATTAAACTAACTTCTACTAAATGAGTTCATCTTTTTCACATACCAGGTTAAAGGCTGGACTCATATTAGCCTAGTTCAAAACAGAAAATGGAACTTCTTCGTTATCTGTACGCCACTCATATTCAGTGGTTTGTTCTATAATTGTTAATTATAGTAAAAATAGCTAATCATCCGCACATATAATAATTAGCAATGTGCATTTGTCGTCTGTTACGCTTACATCATCAGTGACGTCTGGTGACGTAACTTAGTAGAAATAGAATGTTATGTTACGTTAAACTTGATAAATTGTATCTTTACTAATTTTTTTAGTTTAATATTCAATAAATATGGAACATAAACAAGAAAATACTGTGAAAATGTTGATATTTTATACGTACAATGCAATTGCAAAATTACATAATTATTTCCGCCATTTTTACTAAACTATTTAGTAAATAATAACGTTGTACCGTTTTTTGTACTATTGTTTGTTTGCTAAATAAATGTAATTCTTTTAGAAATGTTAACATTTCGCCAACTCGGCAGTTATTATCTTATCGAAGGTTAGGGTTAGGGGTTAGGCTTAGGGTTAGGGTTAGGGGTTAGGCTTAGTCCGTCGGTCAGGGCAAATTGTTTTGTAAAATCTTATTATATTGAAATACAACATTCATACCTAGCATTTTATTTACTATGATTAACAAGGGGGTTAACCCCTGAGTATGAGTGGCGTAGAGATAACGATGAAGTACCCAGAAAACCGTTCGGGTGTAGTGGTGAGGAGCATCACCTTCAAGTTACTTGGGATTGAATCTCAGACGTTTTATTCACTTTTCCCGGCCACTGAGTCAAATGAATAACAGAGTCGCAGAAATTACAAATGAGCCAGTTTGCAAAATAGACCCTTGGTGGCTGAATGAGATGAGACGGGACAAGTCATGGTGGCTGGAGAGAGAGATGTTGGTGTGGGAAGAGGGGATAAGATCAGGAGAGCAATGGGAAATGGAGAGGTGTAGAATGCCAGACCTTACCCCCCACCCCCAAGTGCATGTCAGCTTTGCTTTTTTCTCTCAGTAAAATATCCCTTGCAGCAAATGGATGTACCTACAAAGAAATAAAAGCTGAAATCAGACACGGAAGAAGAAAAAAATGCTCCTTTGGAGCCGTCGACCGTCGGTCCTCTTTTCTTCCCTGTCCGAGACTCTCTTCCAACCCCTCTCAGAGAAGCCCTTCCCCCTCTGCTGTCCGTGAGGCCCTCTTTCCTCCCGTGTCCGAGAGAAGCCCTCTCCCCTCTCACCTGTCCGGGAGGCCACCTTCCGTCCCCTCTCCGAGAGAGGCCCTCTTCCTTCCCATGTCCGAGACGAGAAGCCCTCGTCTATGCCAAAGCAGCCACCGTGCTTCAAATGATGAAGTGTACAGTGTGTGCTTGCTACGTTTTCTCCCCACCTTCAAAAAGACGTATGTGCGGCAATGCCACCAATCTCCAACTCTGAGCCGTCCGTCGAACTGCCCGTCCCCTCTACCCCGCTACGGCCTCTTTGGCAGACAAGACCAGAAGGCGTTCTTCACGTAGCACATCAGCCAGGACATACATCTTTCCAGCTTTAGTCTTTACTTCTGAAGGCGAGGAAAAATTTCTGCCAAGAAAAAGAAGTAGGTAAAATATGTTCTAAAGTACACAATAAGACAACAGCAAAAAATATAAGAATTGAAGTATCGTCAAGGAAGCTGTGATAAACTTAATAGGCCTGGAAGGTTGTCGTCACTTAGACGACAGCCATCGATGAATGATGGGGGAATATGGACCCCAAGAATCGTACTTGCTTGAATAAAAGTCTGCCAGTTCAGCTTTTAGATCGGAGGTGAACACCTTTTTGTGATTGAGTGTTTGTTAGATCTGGCCTTCTCAAAGTAGGGGTCGCGACCCATCCAGGGGGTGGGTAGAGATTATTGGGGGTCACAGAATTATGAATAATTATGTAACTTGAGTTTTTTCTCGACTATGCATTGTTGTGGTGCTTATTGTAAAATGGATCGATGCTGTTCGCTCTTCTTTTTGATAAATTTCGTTTTTCTTACATTTTAATGATTTATTTTTAAAAAGTAGTATTTTTTGTAATAATTATCGTAAAGATTATTATTGATTATAAATACTTTACAATTTTCGACGATATAACTTTTGGGTCTTTGTTTGTTTCTATGTTTGTTTATTGTTAGATTACGATTAAATACTAATATATAGTCTTAGCAAGATCGGCCCGTCCATTAGGCAAACCTAGGGCGCAAAGGTATTAGGGGCGCACTCCAAACTGAAAGAAATAGTCGTTAGAATACAACCGGGTGTGAAAATTTTAAGTCTTGCCTAGGGCGCATGAAACCCTGGCATCGGCTTTCAGTACTAGTACCTATTGCTTGTATAACAATGAGTGAGGAGGAGTCACGAAACCCATCCAAAGGGGTGGCGAATAAAAAGGTTTGAGAAGCGCTGTGTTAGATCATGAAACCTGAATGTGCGGCAAGATTATTTGAATACTATTTTCTATAGTTTTGAGAAGGGTCAATAATATTCAAATGGTTCTTCGGACGATTGAACTCCTTCTTGTTATGTGAGTTGTAAACACGATGTTTCGGCAAAGACACAGACACACCCGAGCCATGTGGTATAAGGGCTACCTCCTCTAAACATAACTTCTGTTCAACCCATCACATTCGGATTTTACACACTGAATAAGGCCGAAGAATGGATCGGTCGAAACGTCGTGTTCACAACACAAATAACAAGGAGTTCAATCGTCCGAAGAACCATTTGAATACTAGTTTACCAGTGCCGTCAGAAAATGACGGAAATATTTAAGTAAATGTTTGGGATCATCTCATTGCTCGGTATTTTGGCTTGCTCTGTGCTGTTTCGTATATGCAGCTATTTCAGCACAGCGTCAAGCAGAATCTCCTGTAAACCGTTTTCTAGCCATTTATCTGGGAGGTAAAAATAATCTGGGAGCTAAAAATAATTTAAGGCACAAATAAATGATGGCGTTTTATTTGTCAGGTTTAAGATAACATAAAATTCTGTCACATCACCAGATGAGTCCACTACATAGAGATCGGCGAATTGCCTATCGTCACCGTTTTTTTTTTAAAATAAATATTGAAAAGTGTTACACTTTATAGATATAGATATATTGGTCTTGATGATTTCAATTCTCGCTCGGATTTCCAATTCAATTCCAACCTCTTTTTAAGACTTTTCTGGACTATTCCAAGCGTGCCAATAATGATGAGTACAGCTATGTTCGATTCCCCTAAGGATATGGGATTAACAGAACACGAATTACCACGACAGTTTTAACTAAAAACAGATGTGGATTAGGTGTAAGGAATCTGTATCAAAACAATCAGCCAATGATTGATCTTGCATTATATTTAGAGTATCTGTCTTCTTCGCTCGTGTAATACAAGAAGGAATTGTTTACACTCTGCCTATACCGTGTTTGTATGTATGTATCTATGTCTAAATGTATATATGTATGAATGTATGTATGTATGTATATAATCATGTATGTAATTAGGAATGTATGTGATTATGTATGTATGTAATTATGTATGAATCTGTGTATGAATGTATGTGATTATGTATGTATTAATGTTTGTATGTATATATGTAATTATGTGTGTATGTAGTTATGTATGTATTTGTGAGTATGTATATATGTAATTATGTATGCATGTATTTACGTATATGCCTATGTATGTATAGGCTACTCTATTATGTATGCATGTATGTATGTATAAAGGTATATATGTATGTATGTAATCATGTATGTAATTATGAATGTATGTGATTATATATGTATGTGATTATATATGTATGTAATTATGTGTGCATGTATGTATGTATTAATGTTTGTATGTATGTATGTAATTATGTGTGTATGTAATTATGTATGTATTTGTGAGTATGTATATATGTAATTATGTATGCATGCATTTACGTATGAATGTATGTATGTATAGGCTACTCAGTTGTTTTTGGTGAAAACATTGTCCATTTTCCGTAGAGATGATTAATGAAGTTTTCACATGTTCACAATAGATAAATGAAAAAAATATCTCTCAATCGAAAAATAAATTCTGGCAACAAGAGAGAAAACTTGAACGAATTCATATTGAGTTGTCTTCCTTGAAATTTAAACCAGCCTTTTCAACTGAATTCCTTTCATGACTGTTGTTTGCAGCAGATTAATACAAAAAATATATATGAATCGATAAAAGAAACCCTGAATCCACCCCCAAATTTAATCAATTCTTCCTTCGCCTATGGCCAATCCTCCCACGAAATGTCATTGAAATTCATTCAGAACCTTTGGAGATAATGTGTAGACGGACAGACGGACGGACGGGCAGACGAACCGACACGAATGGACAGTGGCGTATCAAGAGGGGCGAAGGGGGACTGCCGCCACCGGGCGCAAGTGCGAAGGGGCGCAAAAATTTCCTTAGCAGACATCTACTCAGACGTCAGCCAAAGTCAAACTGATATAATACAAGAGCTTATTTCATTCAAAGACATGTACAAAGAGATAATGAGCACTAGAATCCAAGAATAAAAGTCACAGAAACAAAAGTTACAATATAGCGTTACCCTGAGCTACCTAAAAAACGGAGTACAAAGAAACGTCACAACTAAATAGGTAACCAAACATTTTAAGGGTGGGGACGCCAATATTATATTTGCCCCCGAACGCTGAGAACCCTTGCTATGCCACTGCGAGTGGATACATATATCTTCGTCGGTAGAGGTAACAATAAAATCTTTCATTTTTTCGATTATTCTTTCTTTGATCTATTTTTTAATAGATGTTAACCCTTATTAATGTTTTATTAGTATTTCTTTCATCTTAATTATAGTCGATTCTCATCGCAACTACTAGATTTAATGTATGGAAAGTGTAACGAGATAGGGAATCAAAAAGATGATGACAAAAATTATCATTATTAAGTATTTTGTATAAATAAGGCTATATTTAAAGATTAAACTTTTCTACACACAAATACAGGTATGTCTTCCTGTATATACACTAAACAAACTAAAATATATTAAAAAGGATTCTATCTCATTGTCAATTAATTAACAACAAATCTGGACAGATAGATAATGAACAGACTGAAATAGATATTTTTATTTAAAACTTTTGCTCTGATATCTGATCATGATTATTGTTAGGATATTTTAGCTGTCTGTTATGGAATTTCTTTGTCTTGTCAGTGGGGTTGCCACATTGAATGTGGAAAAATAAGGAACACCTTGCCAGCTGCCCCATGCCTGGGGTACAGAAATGAAATGGGGTCTGTCCCCCACCCCCAAAAAGTTTGAGTTTCAGACACTTCATTCCCTGCATTTTGGTGAATATTTATGCAACAATTTGTGTTTTTTATGCATCAATTTCAAAGTCGTCTGTTACTCTCAACATGTAAAGGAAATAAAGAGTCAATAAGAGTAAAGCACAGTTGCATCAATTATTTTAAGGATTAAAACATCAGATCAGAGACAAGAACAAAATGTTTGGTCTCTCTTCCAGAGATCTTTCGTTTTTGAGAAAAAGTACATTTTTATAGGGGAAACGAGTGAATTGGCTCTAAAGAAGGTGATCGATTTACAGTGTATGTAAAACTAGAATCTTACTTTGTGTCTGTCTTAACGACACCCGATGTTCAATTTACAAAGTAAACTGGACGCTCATGTAAATAGAAATAAATAAATAAAACTATTTTCTCATATTTTTTCACTCACGTTTACTTAATCGAAAATTGACCGTTTCTTTTTTGTTTCTTTTTTACTAACTAACCTAACAGGAACACAAATGAAGTTGTTCAGTATTTTCTGACTTAGAAAAAGTCCTTATACACCAAGGGCGCTGTGATGCGAAAAGGTTTGGGAACCACTGTTTTAGCCTAAGAGGACAAGGAGCGGATTTAACATAATGAAAATGAATCAGATTTGGTCCTATTTCTCATGTCATTCCAAGCATGTGAAAACGTAGCGTATGCAATGAAATACGGGACAAATCGCGTCCCGTATTGATTCAGTAAGGAACAGTGGATTTCACTTTTCAATACGGGACGATCCCGTATTATACGGGACAGGTGGCTGATTTTATGCCGGGGATGCGTTCCTAGAGGAGGTGGCACTCGTGGCAAAAACGAAGTTTTTATTGATAAATATAATATCAATTTGATATTTTAATATATATAAAATAAATAAATAATAACTTGATTAATAAAATACTTCCTGGATTTCCAAAGAGAAGAAAAAATTTGGGCAAATTTAAACCGGCGTTATTGTCAGTTAACGCAAATCAAATCGACGTAAAATCAGGGCCGTCTATATTAACATCAGGTTTTGCAGTTAGTAGAATGTTTTTTTGTTTTTTGACATCTTGAAGTCTTTATTTGTCTTCTGCAGACTATCAAGTCATATTGAGCATCAAATGCACAAACAACAGAAATTTTCAAGTTGACCTCTTCAATTTAGGGAGGTAAAAAAATAAGACAAGAAAACTAGATAAAAATAGTAATCCAAAAAATTCCAAGTTTGGCCAGATTAATTTCAATTTCTTCTTTACTTTGGGATATTTTTCATGTTTGTTTTTTCAGTCTGAATTTTTATTGTATTTTTTTTTCCTTTTACTTCAGTGGCACAAAAATCACTTTTTCAAATTAAACATTTTTTTTGTTTTTAAACTTTTCTTTTTTTTTTTTAATTTTTCACCTTGTAAAATAATTCTGGTTTTTGCAGAAAAGAGACAGACGTTCAGTCGGTTCCCTTGAGTGATTTTCGTCTTCATTCTGAGACAAATCTCTAATCAAAACAATATTGGAATTGAGTCATTACTCGGGAAAAAATGAAAAACGAAAAACAATCCAGAAAAAAGAGAAAGAAGTGCCATGTTGTTGTTGTTGTAATGATTGTTGCTGTTAATAATTTTGCCAATGTCAGTTATGATGATGATGATGATTGCTTCTCTTAATGACTTTACTATTGTTGATGATGATGATGATTGTTGCCATTAATGATTTTACTATTGTCGATGATGATGATCGCTGCTGTTGATGATTTTGCTATTGTCCATGCTGGTTATGACGATTTTGCTATCGTCGATGATGATTATGATAATTTTGTTATTGTCGATGGTGATGATGATTTTGCTATTGTCGATGATGATTATTGCTGTTGATGATTATGCTATTGTCCATGATGATGGTGATGATGATTTTGCTATTGTCGATATGATGATGATGTTATTGTCAATGATGATGATGGTGATGATGATGATGATGATGATGATGATGATGATGATGATGATGATGTTGGTGGTGATGATGATGATGGTGATGATGGTGGTGACGGTGGTTCTGCAAGTAGAGCTGCTTTCCTGCTAATCTCCATCAACAAAGGCGAAAATTGTTGTTAAAGACATTCAGGCATTTAATGTCACAGGAACAACAACAACAACAAAACAAATTGGTGAAAGAAAAGTGAAAGAAATGCAAAAAGAAAAAAATGACGTAAAATAAAATTAACGAACAATACAATTGAAATGCGAACAAGAGAAAGAAAGGAGAACAGATAGATAGATAGATAGATAGATAGATAGATAGATAGATAGATAGATAGATAGATAGATACGAACAAGTGAAAAGAAATAAGGAAAGAAAGAAGATAGATATGAATAAGTGAAAAGGAA
Source organism: Architeuthis dux (assembly GCA_006491835.1). NCBI lineage: Eukaryota > Metazoa > Mollusca > Cephalopoda > Oegopsida > Architeuthidae > Architeuthis > Architeuthis dux. Next base: position 2,212,190 of record VCCN01007234.1, read on the forward strand.
ATAAGGAAGAAGATATAGATATGAACAAGTGGAAAGAAAGAAAGAAAAAGAAAGAAGGAACAAGAGGGAGAAAGAAAGAAGGAAAGAAAGAAGGAACAAGAGGGAGAAAGAAAGGAGATATAGATATGAATAAGTGAATAGAGGTGCAAGCACGTGAGAGTGCCAACCACAGCACATCTCGCAGGCAATCCTCCAGAGTAGTGAGTTCAATACTCACTGAGTACCCCACTACTGTCTTTGGATCAGACTAGTATATATTGACACGCACACAGCGTGCGCTGACTGAAATGTTGTGTAGCAATGACCTTGGTCTTTTGTATAAGAAACTGCACGAAGCCACGTTAGTTAGTTTTTGAGCTACATGTGCCAGAGTTAACGTGTGTCTAGTGTTCGTGGCGTTTTCCCCCCAAGTTGAACAACTAAGGTTTTAGAATTGCTGAGATACGTGGAAATCGTCGCCTGACTGTCCGAGAAGTTTCCGAAGAGGTAGGAATCTGTAAAAGTTCGTGCTACATTATTTTAAAAGAAAAAACGGTGATGCATCCTGTTACATTTGATTCATGTGTCAGCAGACAGCACGATGCATCATCAGTTTTTCTTTTAAAATCATGTTACACAAACTTTGACAGATTCCGATTTATCTGGGCTTTGACAGATTCCGATTTATCTGGGCTAGGATGAAAAAGAATATCAGCTCCGAGTGACGGTTACATTTTGGAGGCAAATATATATTAGGAAGAATAAGACGGGACGTGTAAACAGTACAATAATTTTATTCAACTGTTTAAAATAACCGTAACATAATACACTTTACCGGAAGTCAGCAACAACAACAACATTTATATCTAACAGCAATCATCACAATCATCATGATCATAGTATGTTATGCAACACCTACCTCTTATCTCTAACAGCAATCATCACAATCATCATGATCATAGTATGTTATGCAACATCTACCTCTTCGGAAACTTCACGTCTTTGTTGGATTTCTTCCCATTTTGAAACGCTGGTACCACTTGGTACCATTGTGTACGGATCCGGCAACCCTCCCATAGGCTTGTTGTAACATTTAAAAATTCTCCCAAAATGTTTGCCTGATTTGGAACAGAATTTCACACAAACACCCCACTCTCCTAAGAGCTTGATTGTACAACTTGTAGCTCAAAAACTAACAAACGTGGCTTGATGCAATTTTATTATACAAACGGTC
>VCCN01007234.1:2216015-2229041 GCA_006491835.1 Architeuthis dux
TGGCTATGTATCGCGCGTACAGGCCGCACCAGTGGAGCTAGACGGCTGAACATTTAAACATTTACTCCATATTAAAATCACCCCCATAATGGGTTTTTAGTGAGGGTTCAATTTGCAATGTAAGTTTATGCTAAATTGGTCCCCTAATTTCCCTTTCACGCCTTTTCTAATAGAAATTCGGATTTTTTTTTAGTGATCGCTGCCCAATAAAAGGTGAGAGAAGTATCTTATTCATTGATCATCCTTTTTTCCAATTTTTTAATTGATCACCTCCAACACGGCATACTGCCAAAAAAGACGTTGGTCACGTGACAGTTTCTATTGAGTGACTAACCAGACCTGTTTACATACAAGTTAAAGTGAAATATATGTTTTATTACAATGTAAGGCAATAATAAATGAGAGAAAACACAACAAAATGGTAAGATTGTCTCTCCATGTTACAGTGATAACTTTATTAAACCGTAGCAGTAGCGAGTACAGTTACATATTAACAATGTCCAGTGAATGTACTGAAGCCATTAACTATACTACTTAATTAAGTTGAAAAGACCAGTGCAATTACTATATATTATTTGAACTATTCGATGAACACATCTTGATCATGTTTCATTGTTCATCACGGCAAGACAACTTGCCATGGACCATGGCATGGCAATTTGATTTGTTGCACTGAGTTCTTTTCCGTGGAAAGAGCTTCCTTCTTGCATGGCCCATTTTGGTGCAGGTGCCGGTTCTATCAAAACCTCTCAATAATGTTCATTGCATCCTCTGGGATCTCTTTTGCTCTATTTGCCAGCATCAGTAGTTTATCTGCCAGTTCCGGCAGTGACCTCTATGTTGACCATGCTGCCTTCTGTCCAGGAAAGCTAGATACAGTGTCGCAGCATATCAAAGTATGGACATTGGAAGCGCGCGTGAAATCTTTGGTCCGATGCACGCAGCTATTTGGTGGGCTGCCAGGTATCTGAGTAACCTCTTCCCATCAGTGAGGATTACATCCTTGTCCTCCTCACAGAATGCCTGCAGGAGGACCTTGGACATGAAACTGTCTTGTTGCTGCCAACCCACAGGAAGTTCTGCCAGTTTCCTGGTATGCCAGCCTTCCCAACCACACGTCTCCTTACACCATTTCCACGCTTGGCTCTTGCTGTGCCTTTCAGGTAGTCATCCATGTAAGTATTCCAATTGCGCAGCTGATAAGAGATGTATGAGATGAATGGTAGCTGACCATATTCATTCTGGCTTCATCATCTGAATGATGGCAGTTGCATCAAAAGCTACACAGGTAGCATCAAGGCATGTCAGAAGGTCACTCTTGGTCTCACGTCGTAATCCTCCTTCATCGGAAAGTGCTGGTGGCCATGCTTGGTTCTCATGCTGAAATAAGTCTTCCAGGTTTCCATCTCTCGTTTGATGTCAACTTCTGCTTCTCCTTACTTTCCGTTTTTGTCGTTGACCCAACAAACCATTTCAACTGGTTGTGGTATTTTGTGTCTTCAATGGGCTTTATTCTCTCTATAAGACATTCCTTTGTGAATTCTTAGAACTGATGTTGGCCAATCTTCCGTGCCATCGTAACAGTACACTGCCGATGAATCCGCAATCTCTTTGTGTCAAGGACAAGCAGGTCTTCGCTCTCCTCTTCAAATGGGTTGCTCAGTTCTTCCATTACATTACCGAGTGAGCAGACATCTTTCTCAAATGCTTTATTCTCATTTGCTCGCTAGTCATGATGGAGCACCTCATTTCATCTACCTATGTGCTGGTGTGAATCTTCAAAGTCCATCTATCGCCGGAGGGCACTAGGGTTATCTGTAAGACTTACCACCCTCCATCACTCTTGATGCAAGCATTATTCTGCTAATTATTCTGCTCCTGTGCTTGTTCGATGGGGATTGCCAAGAAGATTCGGTTAGTCTTCTGAATGGTGAAATTGCCAGTATTACATTCTCTGGCAACATCTGGGTGTGTTGTTGGTAGTTCAGTCATCTCATGAGATTAACCTGGGGACGAGCTCTGTCAGAGCATCGAGGTACATGTTGAGGAGGACTGCTGCATGGATCGCACATAGACCAATAAACGCAGCTCCAATGCCATGACTGCGACCCAGTACTGGAATTGAGGGCAGCTCTCTTCCCTCTTTGAGCACCATTTGTCAAACCCCAAAGGCTCATCTTCTTTATATCTGTGTCACGGTTATTGTAGACCCGATACTGCAGGATGAATAAAGCAGCTGTTGTGACTTGGTATGCACATCTCGTGCACGCAAGACTCGAACTCTCATTTCTTTTGCCTCGGGAAACCTGGTTTTCCGTACCAGCTACTCTACCACTTGAGATACGGCTGTCAGGAAATCAAATCTAACCCTTAAACTTGTGAGTGGGTACTTTATTTGGCTTTCACGGTTACTAGGATCTAGATTATGTTCACCTAGGAACAGAAAAGGTAGAACAATGAGATCAAAGTCATCATAGTTCATTACACTTTATAGTATTCTTTTCTTTTAGTCATGAGTCAATATTCTTTGCATAAATATTTCGGTCGAGACAAATTATTTTGGGGCGAGTAAACTTTCCCTCTAACTCGACCGCGGTCGAGTTACTTTTTTGGAAATCTTACAGGCTGAATACGAGTATACTATAGAAACATTAATTGTAAAAGAAAAAAGGTTTCATATTCTCGGATGCACATTGCCTCGTGCGTGATAATGGCCAGGAGTATTGTTGAATGCGTTTGGACAATATTTACATTCATTGCATCCAGAGATGTGTTCTCTTGTACATAAGCAAGAAAAAGTTGAGTAAAGTTTGTTTTTTAAAATTCTTTGTCAGTCATCCTTAATCAAACTGCTGCCTAAATACACACACATGTACAAATACACACACACACACACACACACACACACACACACACACATACATACATATATGTTTGTTATGTGGATGTAAGGGAATCCGACAAAATGGTAACAGTAATTTGACAATGTGTAAATGCATGATTGAGTAAAGCGTGTTACGTCTCAAACATATTTATTATTATTAAGATAAGCCTTAGCACATACTGGAGTTTTCTGCACTGCAAAAGAGCTTCTGGAGACGCCGAATAAAACTTGGCGAAATGCATCAAGGCTTATCTTAATGATAATAAATATGTTTGAGACTACTATGTGGAAGGCACATACACAGGAGTAAATGTAAAAATGATTTTATTTTTATAAATCTCTACTAGTTTTGACCTTTCATCATCGTCGTGGGGGGATGAGCAAATAGTGTGTGCGGGGAGATGAGTTGGCAGGCAAATTATCTATGTTTGTATATGATATTCATAAGAGAATAGGTGATGTCCCGGTCTTATAGACAGCCAGCCCGAGTAAACAACATTCGGATATGTACTGTATTTAGAGCAATCCGTCTTTGGTTTGATCTGGAATAAAGACCCTGCTCTCTGCCTCCCCCACCCTCCAGTAACTCTGTTTTTGCTCCTCCCTCCCTACGTATCCATCTATCTCTTTACACCCCTCTACGAGTTCTGATTAATGGGCTCTATTGTGGCTAGAACCTCCCATAAATCTACAGTTTGCAAGTCCCTTTGATGAATGAAACAAAACTACGGCTATATTATAGGTTAACAGATAGCCTTGTTGGGCACAATGAGTCACCTTGGTTTTTTGAAAAAGATTTTGTTTTATCTTCCACGTGTACTGCAAGGTGTCGTGGGGGGAGATGGAGCCGGTGGTTGATGGCTTGGTGGGTCGCCCCTCTGACGGACAGGCCATGGGACTTAAGCGTTTCAATGCCACACCCTCAATCCAACACCTGCAAGGACGCCTGAAATTCTGACATTGTAGGTTCTGAACGCGTATTGGTCAGTTGCCATTCTTATCAAGTGTTCAAACCATTTAATTCTCTGGCACTGGGTGAATTTGTGGACTGGCATTGCTTCGATGATTCTTCAGATTTTTCATTGCTAATTGTCCGTCTTCGTCTTATATGATGCACGTCTGGGCACCCCATCTCATAGGTGGTAATTTTTCCTCTCCTGGGCTTTGGTCAGTGTCCATGTCTGACACTGGTACACTCCAACACAATCACAGTCGTCACCACAAAGATCTGGTCATCGGGGGCGGATCCCGGATTTTGAGCACAGTGTCTGATTTTTATTTTTATTTCTTTCACTTCAACTGTCTAATCAGACAATGGATATAATACATTTTTGTTTTCAATAAAACTTCTTCATCTACATATTGAAAAAAATAATTAAATTGTGTTTTGCCCTGGACACCCTGGACCCTTCCCCCCTGGCTCAGCGTCTGGTCATCCTTTCACACCTTTCTTGCTCGCCACATGTCAGCAGTGTATTGCTACTCGCGGGGCAGAGACTCTTGGCTACCCTCACGTCCGACTCCGTCCAGCAGATATATATAACATTCCGACAAAAACCATCGTAAATAGTCCCCCCCAATAAGTTGTCTGAATAACAAAAAGCTTGCAAATCCAAATCCTGAAGGAAAGGGTGGGGGGAATGGAGAGACAGGGAGAAAAAAACAAACAAACGATAAAACTTTCTCCATGCGGTTTGTGGATTATCTGTATTTTTGGGGTGTTTTTGCCGTACCCACTTGAGGGCGGTGTTGATTGACCGAGAAGTTTTTGAATTCTTTGGGGGTGAAAAAGACGTACATGCAAACAAACAAATAAACAAATTAAAAGGTGGGAGTAAATAAATGAGCAAACAAAGAAACAAAAATGCTTTAAGGCAGTGGAATCCCAAAGTGTGTGCCACGGCTCCCCTCAAGGTAAGAGAGAATGATAGAGAGGGGAAAAGGTTTGGGAACCACTGCTTCAAGAAAAACTATGATCAAAGAAGTAAATTGACAATGAGAAAAAGTGACAGAAGAATTTTGCAGCGACAAAGAAAAGAAGAAACTTGTTTCAGAAGTCCAATTCATTTGTGGCAACAACAAATCAACAAGACTGGCTGCTGCAGGGTCAAACTCCACCCCTTGTTCTATTCCGACTGAAGATGGCCTAAACATCCATAACATGTAATACACAAGGTGGAACTACATTCATAAAAATGTTAATTTTTTAAATATTTTTTAATTTTTAAGTTTTAGAGCACGGAAATTGAAAATATTTTTCATTTTCATAGTTTATTGAAATTATAAAATATATTTTTTAGTATAAATGTATTTATTTATTAGAATGAAATAAGCCCTTGTGTATCGGTAAGATAAATTTTGTGGATATGTAAGATTTGTCAGTTTGGTAAGAGAGCTGCCTACCGATCACTTGGTCCCGATTTCAAATCACGGTAGGGAAATCTTAATTTTATATATCGGTTTGGTTTAATGTGACGGGACAGACTAATAGTGAAGAGTTTACTCTCCTGAATTAGGTGAGGATTGTTCTTTTTGTTACGGGGGTCAACCCGAGACCCCAACTTGGACTAGAGTATAACAAGAGTATAACAAGCTGATACTGGGAAGCCCTATGCTCCACTCGGACAAAGCAAAATTACATTTTTTTTAAACATCTAAATAAAGAAAGTTTTTTTTATTGATCGCCCCAGCATGGCATGCTGCCAAAGACATTTATCACATGATGGTTTCTATTGAATGATTAACCAGATCTCTACTGATTAAATTCCTCCTCAACCCCTTTACCACTTCTCAGTGATGGAAATGGGTTTTGGGTACTAGGTATACAGTAATGTCTCCATAAGTAGACATTGAACATACAGAAAATTTGAAAATTCAGAAGTAGGTATATGCTGTATCCCTGCATACTCCCCCATTTCCACCACTGTCGTTTCTTCAGTGCCAATTGAAAATTCCCAGTATTTGACTTTTATTGCATATCTGATCTTGGACATTGTTCCTCGTGTCTCTGGCTGCAAGAACTTTGACGGTTTTTTTCCCTCTTTTGTCTTTTTTGTTTTGATGACATTCGTGCGTTCGAATGTTGTGTCCTCCTGTTTTATCTTGGATTCTTCATAACTGTTCTCATGATTGACAAGGTTAATGGGTCTTCAAAAAAGAACATTGCCTTCTCTTGGGAGATGAATCCATCAAAATCTGGCTGTGTAGAGGTGAGGAGAGTATGTTTATATATGTGCACGTGCGCTTGTGTGTCCATGTGACTAGTTATTCTATACATGGGACATGTGCAAACATGTAGCTGTATGTGGACATGGAAAAAAGCGAGCATTTCTACCATTTAAAAGTTGGTCATATCCATGTGTGTGTATGTGTTTTTACAAATGTGTGTGTTTCACAAATAAATATGTGAAAAAACAAATTTCAAACCTCAAAAACAAAAAAGTAATAGCTGATACAGCATTTTTCACACACATTTGAGTCGCAGCTTTTTAGTGTTAGAATTGGTAAAAGAGTAAAGTAAAAAAATTTATCACAGAACCAATAAATAAAAAGATTTACAAAGAAGTTATATTTGCTAAAAAAACAAGATCAATTTATGGTTACTTGGGATTATTTGGGCTTTTTATTTATAAAATCTCTTTATCTAGATATTTAAAAAAGAATTTTAATTGTGCATGAGCAGGGGGAGGGGTATCTGGACCCTCTGGACCCACCCCTTGAATCCGCGCCTGAGTAAGTTGACTTACATTCATCTTTTCTACACAGAAAGCATACCGTGTGATCTGGCTGGCCTATTTGTTTGCACTGATAGACTGCAGAAGAAAAAAAAACAACTTCTTCACCAAAGAGAAGCCATCTTAGCTGCAGTGTTTTTTCCTTCTCAACTGGGATCCAGCCATTGTAGATCATTCACAAGAAACCATTTTTTTGTTCCTCATTTTGAATTCTCTGCCTGTGTCTGTCTTGGTCATTTATAATTCTGGCTCCTCTGTAGCCATTTCAGCCACGGCCAGACACTTCACTGGTCTTCAAGGAAGAATACATTTGAATTAGGCCTTTGCAAGCCTGAGAGCACCAAATAAGTGTTCAGGAATACACCAGAGGGGTTATGTAGACGAGGCCGAAAAGTCTCCAGCCATTTTGACTGCCTTGAGAACCAGTTGCAAAGCCTTGATGTAACTTGGCAACCAATTGGAGTGGACCTTATTGCGGTTGCAGGTACAGAAACACTCCCGAGAAGTAACTCAGTCAGCATTTAGATGCCATTCAGTAATCTTGTGTGACTGTCACATTCACAATGACTGAGCCTGCACATTCTTCTCATTTCATGCTGGGTCTTTTGGCCAAATATTGCATCATTTCAGACCATGGACAAGATTAGGGAGAATGCAACAAGGCAGCTGATGGGGCCTTGAAAGAGGACTTTGCAGACTGTTTTGGGATAAGTGTATGAGGTCCCAAGGGGAGTACATTGAAGTGGACTAAGGTGCTGTTGCCCTAGGTAGGCTATTGTAAGTCAACCCCACAAAATAAGACAGCACATACACCTGCACACATACATGCATGCAGTGCCGGATTACCTATGTAGCAAAACTAGCAAATGCTACAGGCCCCACAATTTCAAGGGCCCCACGCTAAATGCTTCCAAGCTATCAATTCCGATTTAGCGATTCTGCTCTATTACTAAAGTACTATACTGTCTTCAACTTTTATGAATGACTGGGTGTTTAAGGTTAGTAATTTCAGCCAATTATCATCTTTAATTGGGGTTATTATTTCAACGCAGTATTTAATGGATGTGAGGTATATGCAACACATAAATACAAAAGTATTTGAAACTGAAGTCATGGCTGCTCCAAACGAAAATGAAGTAATACTATTACTAAAATGTCAGACATATTTATTGTATTATCTGGCTGTATGGAAAATTAAAAAAATTAATTACGTTACTACGCAAGTGTTCTAATATTTATGTGTATTTCTTTTATAATTTGGGGCCCCTTTACAACATATGCTACAGGCCCCACACTAGCTTAATCCAGCTCTGCATGTACGTATGAATACCAACCTGTGCACCAAAGCCAACATGTTTTGAGGAATTGGAATAGGATTTGTTGCAAAAAGAAATTTTATCACTATTAGATCCAGCCAGAATTTGTAGCTTTTTCCCCAAAGAAACCAAAATAATTCGATAATATTTTAATGAATTTCCATCACCTGTCATAGACTGACAAAATGTTGGCCGTGAGTTCATCTGATAATAAAACTTTGTCCTTGTTCCATTTTTTCCTCTGGTTTCCATTTTCCAAGGATTATTCCAGACATTGGAAAACCTCATCTTTATTTATAATCTTTCTGGCTGCAAAGTCAGTGAATTATTTTTACTTTTGGCTAAAATATTCTTCAAAAATGCCAACAAGCTCAAACAGTTTACTTTACAATATTGAAATGACAAGAATTACAAATGTAGACATTGATGTAAGAAGATGTGAAGGGTTGAACATATGTCAATGTTTATGCATCTGTTAAAGGTTAAAACATAATTTCTTCAATAGATAATAAGAGAAGTCAGAGTTAGGTCGGTAATTGAATATATGCTAGCAACTCCACCCTGTAAAAAACCTACTTACTACTGAAACCGCAGCAGAATGGCAGTGGCCCTATGCTCCACAAGGAGTCTACATGAATAAATAAACAAATCATTGATTTGCTGCTACAAACATTTGCATCTATGTACAAGGTATGTCCATAAAGTATCCAGCAATTTTTAAAATCAATCTTTATTGTTATTGGATGAAGTATTGTAACACACTACTTTTAATTAAATTTGACTAGTTTTTACTTTCATCTTAATTTTAGTTGTTTTTATACAACTTTTATAAATCAATCTTTATTATTATTGGATGAAGTAGTGTAACACACTACTTTTTATTAAATTTGACTAGTTTTTACCTTCATCCCAATTTTAGTCAAAAACAACTTATTAATTTGGGCTACTGTTTCAAAATTAGGATGAAGGTAAAAAATGTGTTACAATACTTCATCCAATAATAATAAAGATTGATTTATAAAAGTTGTATAAAATCAACAATTAGGATGAAGGTAAAAACTAGTCAAATTTAATAAAATTTAATAAATTCATAAATAATAAATTCATTTAATAAATAATAAATTCATTTAATAAATTCATCCAATAATAATAAAGATTGATTTATAAAAAAGACTACTAGGTCTCATATGTAAAACAACATAAATATGGCACAGTGAGTTGGTTGTGAGGAGTGAGTTCATAAGTATAAATCAGCTTCTGCTAATCCATGAAGTCTTTGTGGCCGATTGGTAAAAGCAGCTAGGCATAAACAAGTCTCCCTCTGGCAATGAGGGTGTGAGTTTGATTCTCACTGAAGCCTTACTCTTTATTTCCGATTGTGTTGTTATTCGTTGCCACAGAAACAGTGGCCCGAATTAATGAGTTGTATAAAAAAAACTAAAATTGGGATGAAGGTAAAAACGTGTCAAATTTTTAATGTCTCGAGAACTGGTTTCACAGCATTGATGTAAAGTGGAAACCAATCAGAGTGGACCTTACTGCACATGCATTAACAGACATTTTTCCATGGGGTTACTCAGTCGGCAGTGAGACCCCATTGAGTGAGCTTTTGTACTGTGCGACTGTTTCATTCACAATGACTGAGCCTGCCTATTCTTCACACCTAGTGCATGGTTTGTTGTGGCAAACTGCCGTCCGGATTTGGCCCCCTGCAACTTCTGGATTTTGCCCAAATAGATTTCAGACCATGACCAAGGAGGAGGTTAATCAAAACACAATGCATAATCATTCCATGCATAATCTGCCAAATCGAGAGGCTTGCCTGCTTTGAAAATCAGCATTCAGAAAGCTTTTAACCGAAGCAGACACAACTATCTCAGCCACTGAGCAGCTTGTAGATTCATAGACAAACAAATAAATATATATTAACAGATATAAAAAGATATATAGATATGTCTGGTTAGTCACTCAATAGAAACCGTCAAACGTCTTTTGGCAGCATTACAAAATTGGAAAAAGAGGTGATCAATGAATAAGTTACTTCTCTCACTTTTTGTTGGGCAGTGATCTCTAAGAAAGTCTGAATTTTCAAAAAAAACAAGCGTGAATTCTGCTCGAGACAAACTAAGGGCCCAATTTAGCATAAACTTCCATTGTAAATTGAACCCCCTACTAAAAACCCTATTTAGAGCAGGAATTTTCAAAAGATTTTTTAAAAAGTTTTTTCTAGACATGATAAAGAGTAAATGTTTAAATTTTCAACCTTCTATCTCAATTGGTGCAGCATGTATGCATGATACATTCCTACATAGCCAGCCATCCAGACCAACTTAAAAATAGAAGAAACCTATGTTGACAGTTTTGGTGACAGTTTTGGTTGACGGTTTCTAATATATAGATACATAGATGGTAGATAGGTGGAAAGTTAGAGAGACAGACAGACAGATAAACAAAGAAAACATGTAAGAGGAAGATAGAGTAATAGAGAGGCCAGGAAAAAAGATTTGATGGGAATCAAGTAAGGGAACAGAAGATCTGGAAATTTGTGCAATCATCTACGTCAGACAGAAAAAAATGTACAATCAAAATGTTTATATATAGAACATCGTTTATTAGTAGCTTTAGTAAAGTTTCATATCACTGTTATTAAGAAGTGTTATTTCTTGTGAAGCCAGGCTCTTTTACTAGGAAAGCTTGTCAATTTCTTTAAAGAAAAAAATGGAAAACACAGAGCAATAATGTCCGTTAGAATTAAAGGAGAGAGTGTAATAGAGTTGAGCAATTTTGTATCATCAGTGAAAATAACGAGGAAGCCATCTTTTTTACTTGCCTCATTTCAACCATTATTTGAAATATGAAACAAAGAGTTGGGGGGAGGGGTTTCTTCTTCAGCAATTATGATCTCAATTGAATATATATATTTCTACTTATCTCACTTAATTTGAATGTGGGCACGTTTTATAAAATCCTGTGATCAAAAAAGATGGTGGAGGCAGCCAAGAAGGGGCAGACAACTGGAAGGATCAGTTGGAAGGGAGATTTTTTTTTCTGAAATCATGGCTCGTTTTTCTTCTTTAAATAAAAGAAAAATTTATTTTTCACTTATTAAAATGCTGTCCCTTTATATTCTAACAAATTCCCTTGAAATTTTTCTTTAATTCTTAAGTGGTTTTCCTCGTTAAGTAATTTTCCTTGTTTATAGAATTCTTTCATTTTCTCTCGCCGACATTTTCATTATGAACCAAGAGGTCGTAAAAATGTATAACATCCATCTCATTTACTCATGATTTGATGAGATATACAATAATTAGTAATTTCTTTCTCCTTTAAAAGAAATAATAGCAGAGATGACATATAATTGTGTTGGTGGGGTGGGTAGATAAAATTGTGGGGGACAAAGTGTTTCTATTTTCGGACAAGATATGTGTATTATGATTCTGTTTCCAAATACAAGAGAGAGTCATTCCGGGGAGCAATTTCAATATTCAGATCAATTAGTGAATTGTTCTAGTGAAGTGGAAAAAAACAAAAAGAGAATTGTTCCCACCCACAAAAATCTATCCATGTTCAAAATCTGGGACTTTTTTCTGATTTGGGAAATATTTTAATAATTTGCAAGGGTTTTTTCTTTCTTTTTTTCTCTATTCTTTCTGTCTTTCTTTCCTTATTTCTTTCTTCAAATAAACTTCAGTTTCTTCAATGTTTGTTCTTCCTTTTCTTTTTTCCTTTCCCTCCTCCTCTTCTTTATCCTACTTATCTTCTTCACCCTTCACGTCTCCTATTCTTCAAGAGCTTTACCTTCATGTCTGATTCACGCTGTTTACTCACTACCATAGACTGATGGAGGCCGTTCATTTTACACTGGAGGTAATTCTGAGAAATATCAACAACTTTTAACTTCTTTTGCAAATTATTCAGCTTGTTAAAATGTTCACATTACTTTCACACAAATTCAATAAGACAGACAAATTTTCATATTTGCATAGTTTTTTTGTTGAATTAAATGTCCGTTTTATATAACAGCATCTACAGTATTAGTGTAGTTTGAATGTACAATAAGAGGTCATTTATTTTGTTCCAACACAGATGAATGCATGAATAGAATAAAATGATCTTTGGATACTTTTACAAAATGATCTTTAAATAGAAACATTTTGAGGAACAGAAAAATAAGTAAATGACAAATACAAAAGTAAATAAATTAATTGATTAATAAATAGATGGTCAGTCATTCAATAATGCTGTGTTGGGGGTGATCAATTAAAAAATTGTTACTTCTCCTGCCTTTTTGGTAGCAGTGATCACTAAAAAAAAGTCTGAATTTTCAAAAAGTAAGCATGAATGCCGGACACAAACTAAGAGACCAATTTAGCAAAAACTTATATTGCAAATTGTACCCCACTAAAAAGATATTTAGCAGGGAATTTTCAAATAAAAAAAACGTTTTTTTAGACATAATGAAGAGTGCCAGCCAGCCAGACCAACTTAAAACTGAAGAAACCTATGTTGACAGTTTTGATGGTTTCTAATAAGTAGGTATATAAGTAAACATGGAAAAACACCCAACCAGGAAGGAGCAAACAATTGGAGTGAAATGTTGTTTCCTGGAATAAAATTAAACTTTTGAAAAAATTGTATTTTTAATTTCAGTTGTTGTAAAGTTGAATTCTCTGGTCAAGAAACTTTTATTATCACGGAGAGTAAACTTTCTTGGAATGATAATTATCAAAATGAAAAAGGCGGAGAAGGACGAATAGAATTGGTATTAAAGCAAAAACACAAAGTGAAGAAAGCTTTTTCTTATTGTTCATGTCTTGTCAGAAATCGTGTAAATTGCATTTATACTTATAAAGCTGTTTTATATAGACTACCTTGAATACAATATGTATGTATATTAGAGACACTAATATATATAATGGTGCAAGAATACAAACATAATATACAGTATATGTATACATACATAGCATCTTACTCTCTGCCATTTATATACATAAGTATGTGCACATACAGACACATACACAACATACATATATGTATTTAATAGAATTATAATGACATTATATATATATATGAAAGAATGAATGAGTATATA
>VCCN01007234.1:2235967-2246397 GCA_006491835.1 Architeuthis dux
GTTTCTAATACATACATAAGTATATACATACTTATCTCTCTCTTTCTCTCTCTCACTCTTTTTTCTCTTTTCTACATATCTCTCATTTTTTCTCTCTCTCTCCCTATCTATTTATCTCTATATATGTGCAGATTGGTAGATATAATTGGATGTATACATTTTCTTTAGGATTTTTTGTCAGTTCAAATCAAAAAGGTAAAAAGCAATTTTTGTAACTGACTATTGTTTGTCAAATGACTGGATTGTAGATAAATTTCCATTTTTAAATCTACAAGCAAGATCACTTGGTGTTGCCTGGATTAAGATTGATTTTAGAAAAATTACCAAAGATTTAGTTTCTGCATTTCAGTGAATGTATGGCTTTGGATCTGACAAAGCTATATTAGAGAAGTGTACGAATAATGGAAATAGAACCCTTTCCTCTTTTTTTGCTGCACCCTACCTACAGTTAAGCATGGTTGAGGATAAATAATGTTGTGGGGCTGCTTTGCTGTCCCTTATACTGGAGGTCTTGACTGAATTAAAGGAAGCATGAAATCAAAGGATTACTAAGGGATTTCAGAGCAAAATGTGCTGCCCAATGTAAGAAAACTAGGTTTGGTCTGAAGATCATGGGTGCTTCAGCAGGATAAAAACCTAAAGCACTCATCAAAAAGCACACAAGAATGGTTGAAAAGTAAAAAATGAACTATTTTAAACTGACCAGCAATGAGTCTTAATCTCAATCCCGTTGAAAATCTTTGGAAAGAGCATAAATCTGGAGTCATGGTTTCAACACTTACCATACACCACGGAATCCTGCAAACATTCAAGAGCTTGAACAAAATTCAAAGAAAAAATAGGAGAAACTATCAGCTGACAGGGGCAAGAAGCTTATAGATGGCTACAAGAAATGTTTGGAGGCAGTCATCATTGCCAAAGGGTTTGCAACAAGATATTAAGGTAGGATGCCAATATTACTGTCCAGGTCATATCTTCAATTTCTTCTTTGTAATTTACCTCTGTCAAAAAAGTTGTAAAGTTTTTGGTCACGTCTGTTTGTTGGTTGGTTGGTTTGTTTGTTGGTTCACTTTCTTTCCCTTTGTTTCCACAAGATATCTCCAAAAGTTCTAACTGAATTGTATTCCGATTTTCAGGAAGGATTAGGCAAAGGAAGAAATGAATAAATCTTGGAGTGGATCCATGCACAATTACATCCCCTACTTCATAGTTTTATGTCCAAAATACATAACATCGTCAATTTTATTTTCCTGTCCGCAAGATATCTCCAAAAGTTCTCAATGAATTTCATTCAGATTTTCTAGCGGTGTTGGCAAAGGTATGCCCTCTCAGAGTGCTTTCTGCTACTACATATAATTTGAAATATATACTTTTTTGTTAAATTACTTTGGACATCCTATTAAAATATTCTTAAATTGGTAGATTTTCATTTATTTCAGGAGATATTGTACAGGTTATACAAAAACATTCAAGGATGCCAATAATTGTGAACAGCACTGTATATGTTATATATGTGCACAATTTAGTATATTGTCTTGATAGATTGTCAGTGAATCTGATAATCATGTATTTATCAAATAAGCTAAAATCTTTATGCAAAGTTCAATGTGCAAATGTTCTCTTAGCCTTAATGTATATTGATTGAAAATCATTTGGCTTATCAACTATTTTCATGGCTTCCAATCAATGGAAGATTTATTTCTATTTATACCAGCCACAGTTGACACAGCTAAATTGACAGAGAGACTAGCATCAAGTGTCTGCCTGCAACGTGTATTAAAGGTTCACCATTCAATGCCAAGGCTCTCAGTTCAATTAGTGTAAATCAATAGACAAAAACTATCAATTCTTATGGTGTCATGGTATTCATCATCCAAATGATAAGTGCCCAACGAACCATTTTTAAAGTTGATATTTTCGTTATTTTTAGAGCTACAATGCTCATTCTTTTTTATTTTGAAGCTTGAACACTCTACATTATGATTCATAGAGTGTTCAAGCTTCAAAATAAAGCAAACTAAGCATTGTAGCTCTAAAAATAACAAAAATATCAACTTTTTAAAAATGGCTCGTTGGGCTCTTATAATGAGCAGCCACTCATTTACTCATAACATCTTTATAACAGCAAATACAGCAAATTGTTTATCTGGTAAGAAAATCATTCTCCCATTAAAATTACTTAGGCAGTTTCCATTCCAAAGGTGCATGTTTGAAAGAGGCCGGACTTTATGGTGTGTGTAGCAGCCCGCCATGATTGTTCCGTCTGTCGTACGAAACTATGGCTTTGAAGCATTTCGGTTACTTCTCTTCAGTGTTGCCAATTTAGATATGTTAAATATAGATTTAGGATAGTGGTTTCCCATTGCCTTCTCCATGGTTTTTGAATTTAGAGTTGTCCTTCCCCTAGACTGGTTGCCTCCCAAGTATAAAGAGTCCAGTTTGCCCTGTTATTTTACCTATAGCTGGAAGGAAAAGAGATGATTTCATGTCTTTCCCAAGAGCATTATTGCAAAGTGAACATATGCAGTCTCAGCTAGAGTTTGAACTCTGCTCGCCAATTCCATTGTTTGCAGCATTAACTGTTATGCCGCTCACACCTCTTCAATAAATATCAATGGTAAAATAGTGCAATTTAATGACTTCTTGTGTTGTTTAGATTGTTTGGAGTTAAACAAAAGCCAAGCATAATTTGCATTTTTGGAATACAAATATTGATAAATGCCATTTGGGAAATTATGAGTGAATTCAATCGAGAGTTTAATGAGGTCAAATTTGGGAAGATTACCCTTCGTCTTGGCTTTTTAGACAAAGAAAAAGAAAGAGAAAATGAATGCAGTGATTTCTTTGATGACTGCAGGAATTAAGGGTAGAGGCTCAGATGAACAAGAATACGATTTGCATGATAAGCAAGAGTGGAATATGATTTGCATGATGGAATATAGAATAGCACCATCTGGGAACTGTGGATGAATATGGAGAACAATCTAATGAGTGAATGGAAAAACAGATTGTCATGGTGCGAATGTTGACAGTTGAAACCAGTTTTTAATTATTGGTGGGAAAGAAAAGAAAAGTTTGTTTAAAATTTTGTTTAAAAACCTGAGATGAGTTGCTGTTATTATTCACTAAAGCATAGTTGTTTTTATTAAAATTTGTATTTAAATTTGTTTACACTACCCAGTAACATTGAAACCAGTGTACTCAGCAACCTCTCAAAGGTTTTATGGCACATCCACTAATCTTCAGATAGTTTTCAATGCAACCCTGTATTTTGTTTTTACTTATATGTTTGTATTTTTCTACTCTTTGTTTTTTTTTGTTTATAACACAGATACAAAAAAAGAAGTAAGTTGCACTTAAAGCCCTAGACTTTCAAAAAAAAAAGAAAAGAAGACTTGATTAATGAAAAAGAAGGTTTCTTGCTGTACATGTACACAATAAGCAACTAAGGGGAATAGGGAAGATGAAAAACAGAAAAAATTGAATATAGAGAATCCTTTGATAAACCTTTCAATAATCTAGCCTTGAATGATTTTATTCAAATTCTCAAATTCAAATGAGAAGAAAAAAACCTACATTCAAAATGGCCTGTTTTTAAAAGTTGTTTAACCAACTTGAATTATTTACTGCAACATTGAACTTGGTTACATTAAAATTTAAAGCAATTGTAATTGTAAGTTTTAGTTTAGTAAACAGCACTTAAAAATGGATGAGCATTTTATTTAGTGTATATTTTGGTGGGTAGGACAACACTTGCATACCTTCCAAGTCTCACGCATTCTGCATGAGACACATGTATTTTAATACATGTGTCTCATGCTCACATGCATGAACGGAAAATTCTCACGTATTTTATAAAAAGATTTAGATTTATTAAATCGGTTTTAGATATCTGATAAAAATCTTATCTTAGATGAGAGATGTAAACTTTCAGTCCACATTCAGCGACTGAATCGATGGTGAAATTGGAATTGTATATCCTTGTAATATATTCTTGAAATATTCTTGAATACATTTTACTCCTGATTGCCCGATCGTAACTTTAATCTGAGAGGCGAGTGTTTAGAATCTGAGCCAAATTCAAATGAGCTGCACAAAATGAAAGTGAGTTGCCTGTACGCGAGAAAACGTTTTGTAAAGAACTGTTGGTTGTATGTATTCAGTATATTTTTATAGAACTTTAGAACTCACTTTATATTTAAAGCTCATATACCAAACTTTTGAAACATATTTTGAATAGACTTCTAGAACACTAAATTTCAGTAGCTGATATGCCCTGAAACGCAATTTTAGCCAAACCTGGATACATAAAAAGCCCCAATTATCATTCAGTCTTAACATTGAAACTGGACAGGTATGCTTGATGCATCCAAAAAACACCCCCCAAAATGGGATCATCTTATATGCCAGATACAAAAACAGTGACTAAACACTGAGCTAAAACCATGAAATTCAAGGGGGATGCAGATGGAGAAATTTATTTCAAACATCAAAAACAAGAAAATCATATGCGATCCGGCATTTTTCACTTAAATTTGAATCATAGCTTTGTAACACTAGAATTGGCAAAAGAGTAAAGAAAAAAAATCAATCAAAGAAATTTATAAGAGAACCAATAAATAAGTTTATAAAGAATAAGACATCTTACTTATATTAGATGGAAGACAAAATAATACATTTTTGTTTTTAAAGTTAACTCATGCCTACTTGGGATTATTTGGATTTTTATTTATAACATTTCTTCATCTAAACCAGTGGTTCTTAACCTGTTTTGCTCTATGCCCACCTCGACAGTTCAAAAGATTTGATGTCCCCCTTACTATAAGCATTAGTTAGTATAGAATCTATAGTAAAATTACTAATTAATAGTATTATGTAATTTTGAATTAATAGTATTCTATAATTAGGAATTAATCAGATAAGCCTTAACATGACTCAGTTTTGATCCACAAAATGCTTTTCGCTCTTCACACATAAATTCCAAATTAAATATTGGGGGGCAATATATTTAAATTGCACCTTAGTGGGGCATGCACCCCATGTTCAGAATCACTGATCTAGATATTTAAAAAAAAGGTTTAATTCGGCTTTGCCAGAGCAGAGTGGTGGGGTGGGGGACCATCCCTCCCCATCCCCCCTAGATCCGTGCCTGGTTTGTTTGGGGAGCAGGAGGAGATCATTTGAAGATGCTGTTGGGATTTGGGAAAATATCAAGAGTCGGGTTGGGTAATGAAAAAAGCCTTGTGGCAAATGGGGGAAAAGTGAATTAGCACCTCCGACAATCACTTAAAATGAAGTCTCTTTTTAATTTCAATTGAGAGTCCAACTGCATAAGTTGCTTTCGAAAGAGAGCTTCTAAAAAGCTTATAATATTGCATAAGTAACTTGTAATTAAAGTGGAAATGAAAGAAGAAATTAATAAATCAAATAGTTTTTAGTTTAATTGTTTTTTCTTTATTTAAATGCTATTATTTTATTTGGGTTTTTGCTTTTATGTCATTTCTAATTTTCTTTTTCTTTTTTCTAAGAAAAATGATGCTAGTTTCACCGCTTACAAAAAATGGCACATGTACTTTCATATAAACACACACATATATATATATGTGTATGTATACATACATGTATATGTATATATAAAGCACAAGCATATATATATATATGTGCACATATTTGTGAGTATAGCGATATACATTTATATATGTATATATATTCCCATAAACAGATATATCTACAATCTGATATTCATATATATAAATATGTGTAAATGCATATATAAACAAATTCACATACATACATATAAACATGCATACATGTATATATATGTTGAAATTCACAGATGCATATATATATACACACACACACATACACACATATATAGATATATATATATATAGATAGACAGATAGATAGGTAGATAGGTAGATAGGTAGATAGATCAATGTATTGTACACACACATACACCCATGCATATCAAATTCATGCTATGCATATATATACACATGTATTTTAATCTCTATATTCATAATATAAACATATTTACATACATATACATATATAAATATCTGTATGTACGCACCCACTTTCCAATATATACATAGAGAGAGAACAATAGATAGGTATTTATGTTGACACACATTCAAATTAATACATAAAGATAGATGAATATGTATGTATGTATATATGTATGTAATTACAGACAATTTAATTTTGTAGGCTAATTAGACTAACGTTTTGTGTTTGGCTGTCAAAGAACTTTTGTGATTGGTTAATGTTGCTTTGTTAAGTGTTCATTAAACTTTGATGGGTGGGTTTTTATTTTATTTCTTTTTCTGAATTTTTGTGGATTTTATTTTTTAAATTTTATTTTGTGTTTTGCTAGGGAGAGACAGAAGAGAATTGTTGCAAAGAGTAGGAGGAGTCTTATAGAGAGGGGAATGAAAATGGGTGGGACATTTAGAGAGGAAGAGAGGAAGGAAGGAAGCATAAAAGGAAGGGAGGAAGGAAGATAGTAAAAGAAAGGAAGAAAGAAAGGATGATAGAAAAAAGTATGCAGGATAAGAAAGAAAGAAAGAAAGAAAGAAAGGAAAAGAAATAGAGAGAGAGTGTAACAAAGTAAGAGAAAAAGAATCGGGAGAAAGGATAAAGAAGAGAGAAAAGGAAAAAAAATGAATGAATAAAGAAAGAAAGAAAGAAAGAAAGTGAGAAACTAAAACAACAATTGAGAATATATAAAAATTAAATGAATTGCAAAAATAAAATAAAAACGAAGCCAAAAATAAAGGATGAGAGTGCGAAAAAAGAGAGAATAAATGAAAACTAAAAATAGAGAAAGAAAGAAAAAAAGAAACAGGGAAATAAATGCGGAAAGAAGAAAGATAGAGTGAAAAATGAGAGAAGATGAGAAGGAAAGAAAGAAAGAAAGGAATAAAATTAAAAAACGGTGGAATAATGAAGAAGGAACGGTTCAAAAGGAGAAAATCAAAAAATATTGTTGAAGAGGTAAAAAGAAAGAGGAGAGAGAAGAGAAATAAGGAAGAAGAAGAAGATGAACAAAAAATATGGAGAGAAAAGAAAAATGAATAAAGTAAGAAGGAAAGAAAGGAAAAAGAAAGAAAGAAGGAAGAAAAAAGAAAGAAAGAGACAGAAAGAAAGGAAGGATAAGAAAGAATGAGAGATAGATACAAAGAAAAGAAAAAGTAGAAAAAATAAAGAAAAAGCAATGGTTTATTAGAAGACGGCAAAAAATACTGCAAAAAAGAATGAAAAACAGGTCTGGTTAGTCACTCAATAGAAACCATCACGTGACCAACATCTTTTGGTAGCAGGCCATGTTTGGGGTGATCAATTAAAAAATTCTCTAACCTTTTGTTGGGCAGTGATCACTAAAAAGTCTGAATTTTTCAATAAACATGCATGAATACTGCCAGACACAAACTAAGGGATCAATTTACCAAAAACTTACATTGCAAATTGAATCTGCTTGCTAAAAACCTATTTAGAGGGGGGGGATTTTCAAAAAACAAAAAAAATTTTTTTTCTAAACATAAGGAGTGAATATTTAAATGTTCATCCCTCTAGCTCCATTGGTGTGGCTTGTATGCATGATACAAACATACAGAGCCAGCCAGACCAGCTCAGTAACTGAAGAAACCTATGTTGACAGTTTTGATGACAGTTTTGGTTGATGGTTTCTGAAAAGAAAGAAAAGGCAAAGGTTTATTCAAAGACTTCAAAAAACACTGCAAAAAAGAATGAAAAACAAAATCCAAAAAAAGAATAAATAAAAACAATGATGAAACAAGAAAGAACTCACATTACATTTTTTTGTTAAAAACCTCAACAGGTAAAAATTAATCACAGGTAATTAAAAGACGATATCTTTCATTTGATTTTGAAAAAAAAATCTTTTTCTTCATCACATTCTTCACTCAATCATTCATTTTTCATTTTAGTTTCAGAAAAAGTTTTTATATTTTTTTTTCTGTAACTTTTTTCTTTTCCTTTCGATTTTTGTCATTTTTTGGTTTTGTGTTTAAAAGGTTTTAATTTCTTCAGTTTATTTCTTTTTTTTTCCTCCTCCATTCAGTCTTTGCCAAGGACTTCAGGCATTATTTCCCCTCAAAGAAATCATTGTCGTCTTTTCTGTGAACTTCTGACTTCCTAATCACCCACGCCAAACACAGACGCAATGGGGTGCCTAACATCTTGATTATTTCAAATGAAATCTATACGCGTATTTATGCTTGTGTGTGGGGGAGGTGTTTGCACATTTCACAAGATTAGACACACATTAAAACGGTAAGCACATTATTTATATTACTATGTGCTTACAAATGCAAACACACACACACACACATACATATACAGATGCACACAAAACACAGACTTATACATATACATAGACAAAGTCATGAATACATGAACATGTATCTATGTTTTACCTATTCACAAGGGATTCACAGTGCAGCAATGGTTAGCAAGGTTCTTTCAGACCATTACTACTGTAATGAGTTTGATCATCACTGGGAACCCCACATTTGTGGCCTTGTGCCATACTAAATTAACCTATATATATATAGCTATATCTATCAATATGTGTGTGTGTGTGTGTGTGTGTGTGTGTTTTAGGCACTGTTCTTTCATTTATACATGTTTGATTAAATATGATAGATAAGGAATGTTTTATTATTTTTTTATTAACTTTTCTTGTTTGTGCCTGGATCCAATGAATGTAAATATTGTCAAAACGTTTGTGATGAAACCCTTTCAACCATACTTTTGACCATTATCAAGATCAAGGAAAAACTGTGGGTGTTATTCGTTTTTCAATTTAAACAGTTTAAAAAATCCATGAAAAGGTGAAAATGCAGGTCCTTAAACTTCTTTGGATGTGTGATTGGCATAGTCGGTAACAGTGCGGGCAATGGAATCAGCAACCCAAGTTCAAACTCCATTCTGGGCTGGTTATGGTCACTTCGCACTAATGTCCTTGGGAAAGGCATGAATCCATCTCCTCTCCTCCCAGCCATGGCTAAAATAGCAGGGCAGATTGCGTTCTCTAGCCTTGGGAAGGCAACCAGTCTAGGAGAAGGACAACTCTGATTCCAAACCAGGGAGTGCATAAGTCTGTGTTTTGTGTGCATGTGTACATATGTGTGTTTGCATTTGTAAGCATATATAATATAAATAATGTGCTTAACGTTTTAATGTGTGTCTAATCGTGTGAAATGTGCAAACACCTCCCCTGCACACACGCATAAATACACGTATAGATTTTCAGAGTGGAGACCCCTTAAGGTGGTTTGACGTCCAATTTGATGACCTTCTGGCAGCTCCTGCAGCCAAGCTGATGCCAGACATATCGCTCTCTGCTTTCCTCTGGACTATATCAGCAAGGCCAAGAGGGGGATTCTGACGACTGGGCATCCCAGGATCTCCCCCGCCCCCCGTGGGGTTCCATTGTCTGTAGAGACAGAACAGAGTCCATTCATTCAAACTTCTTTAGTCTAATTAATATCATTGCAATGAACCTTACATAAATAATTGTTTATTTTCAATTTTATATTATTCAGTCAAAAATGATTTTTCATTGCTGTTTGATGTTTCTAAGTTCACCTTCAGCAGAAATCTGTGGAAAATTCTAACTTGTCAAATTTTCCAATTAGAAAATTAGTTTAATCAAGCACTGCTTCAATGATATTGTTTCCATCTGTTGTGAATATCAATTAAGGACTTACTGCTTTATTTGCCTCAACAGAAGAGCAATTAAAATCCTTTATTTTCACTACTTTCACTTTCACTTTCACTTTCTGAACATATTGTTGTCACCACATTTTGGATACAGGAATTATCAAAGCTTTTAATTTCCTTTTTGATTAATCAATTTCTCCTTTTTTATTCTCTCACTTTGTTTCATTCCCCCCTCTTTCTTTTCCATTTTATATTTTCTCTTCTTTCTTTCTTTTCCCTTCTCTCTTTTATTTCTCTTCTGTCTTTCTTTACACTTTTTGTTTTTTAATTCTTCTTCTTTTCTGTTCTCTCACTCTGTTACATTCCTTCATTCTTTCTTTTTTCTTTTTTCTTTTCCCTTACCTTCTTTCTTCCTTTTCTCTTCTTATTTCCTTTCTTTCTTTGTTTTTTCCCAACTTTCTTTCTATTCTTTCTTTATTTTTACCTCCCTTTCTTTCTTCTGTCCTTTCTTTCATTGTTTCTTTTCTCTTTCGACTTTCTTTACTCTTCTTGCTTTCTTTCTTTTTCATTTTCCCTCTTTTTGTTACCTCACTTTGTTACATTCCTCCACTCTTTCTTTCCTCATCTTTCTTTCCTCATCTTTCTTTGCCCTTTCTCTCTTTCTTTTCTTTCTTTTTATTTTCTTTCTTTCCTCCCCCTCCCTTCCTTCTTTCTTACTTTCCTCCCTTCCTTCCTTCCTT
>VCCN01007234.1:2305715-2319784 GCA_006491835.1 Architeuthis dux
GAAGAAGAAGAAGAAGAAGAAGAAGAAGAAGAGCAAGAAGAGGAAGAAAAAGAGCAAGAAGAAGTGGGCGAGGAGGGTGGCATTTCATCGTGTGGAAGAAGAAGAAGAAGAAGAAGAAGAAGGGGGGGTGCAGGGTGGCCAAATACCAGGTGGAAATGATTAAAATTCGGTCTGACTCCGATCTTGAAATCTTTATCTTTTATTTACCTTTCGTCGTTTTTTTCAGGAGAGAAAAATTAGCTTTAATAGTGAAAATGTAGGTTCCTTCAAAACTGTTTTTTCACAAAATGTTGTCCACTTTTCTATTATTCATTATTTATTTTTTTCATTTCTGGGGTTTTCTTTTTCTTTCTTTTTCTTTCGGATATTCTTTTAATCATCATCAATTCTTGACTAGTACTCTCCTTCATCTTGAATTTGTTTAGTTACTTTTTATCGAAATTTACTTAGTCTACGGCAGTGAGTAAACAGCACAGATTGGAAATAAAAAATAAAAAATAAAGAATAAGCTCTAGACGAAATCGAGTCCCTTTCATACGGGAAGCTTCCTGTCCATGTTCTGCACTGCTCTACTGACTGAGTTACTAAAGCACTTACGGCTGGCAGAAGATAAAATCTTAAGCCAAGCCTAGGTCACTCTACGTTCAATTTGTCGCCGATTGAATCACAGTTAAACTCAGGTCGGTTTTTGCGAAGGTCGTATTTTTAATCGCCGACCGAGACGTTATGTACTCATGTCGCTACGACTATATTCTCAGTCGCTGCGAAAGGTCACTTGACCATTATTTAATCGAAATTTTATTTTATTTTATTTATTCAAAACAAGGATGAATACGAACTTTTTTTTACAAAACATTTGTTAAGATAGTCGAATATTCGGAAATAAATAGAAAAAACATTTCACAAATAAAATAATGGTTTGGTACTTTCCAACCCATAATAATTTATATACCCCCACCCCGTAAATCAATTATTTTTTAAACTAACAACAGCTTTTTCTCCCTATGTACCCATTCATCAAACAATATTTTAGATATACTAAGCGCACAATAAATTTATGACAAAACTACAAAGCAAACAATTATTTATTTTAATACAAAACTATATTAGCAATATTCTAATTGAATGTTTACTTTTATCGTAACTTTCATTATCGAAAAGACATCAATGTAATAGTTTTATATCCAAAAATGAGGCAAAAACATTTAAATTTTCCTCAAAATAATGTAAAAACATGAAAATAGGCATTTCTAATCAATATATAACTTTCTATTTTAGCAGTATATTTCCATCGGCTGATACAAAAATGTCGCCATTTTTATTTTATTTTTTATTTAGTTGAAAATGAAGTGACGTTAAATTGATTCTCGCTTTTCATTGACTACGAACTAGGACTGAATCGTAGGATATAGAACGATTCCTATTTCTACGATCCAGTCGGCGACTGAATCGTAGACCATTTTTCATGTCGTAAGAACGCTTATGTCACAGTCGGTTGGCGACAAATTTGTCGGCGACTGAACTGCAAGGATCGCAGATTTGACGAAATCCAGTCGGCGACCAATCGTAAATGCGACCTGAGCTTAGCTTAACCCTTAAACTCATCCACGGTCGTTCGCCGCTATGTTTGTTATTGTTTTTACGCACATTAGTTGTTTTGGTAGTAATATTATCCTGATTTACTGGAGGAAGCTAATTTTTTACTTATATTTTCCTTCATCTTGAATTGTATAGTTGCTTTTTATAAGGTAAAAAGGATGCAAGTTCAAGTCTCGCCGAGAGTTTATTCTTTTTTTTCTTCACTGTTATTCATATTAACCATTCTTCCTTCTTTCCCTTTCCTTCTCTCCACCTTCTTTTCTTTAAATCTTTCCCCTCCTTTCACCCTTTATTTTACTCCTACTCCTCCCACTCGTTGTTATAAGGCTTTACATTTTCTTATTCCTCCGTTTTTACCGCTAGAATTAATTTTTGTTTTCTCCTTTTTATGCATTAATTCGTTATTTTATTCAATTGTTTTCTTTCCAATTTCTTATTAGAGACACAAGACAATGTGAGAACTTTTTACACCGACTTTCTAACCCCCAAGTGCAAAGTTTGTAATGTTGGTATTGGTGGCGATAATGAGAGAGAGAGAGAGAGAGAGAGAGAGAGAGAGAGAGAGAGAGAGAGAGAGAGAGAGAGAGAGAGTTGGAACAGTGGGCGTTGGAATCGGGGATGTTGTTGTTGTTAATGATGGAGGGGTTTTCAGATAATTGATTTCTTATTACATAAGTCTCACCTGGGAAATAAAGACAAAGAAAACAAACATGAAAAAATAATGGCGGGTTTTCTCTCGCACACAAAACTGATGTAGTATTTTCAGGTGAGAACCTTAAAACGTATGTAGCCATTTTGGCAATGGTCATAAGTTAATGGAACGAAGAAGAAAAACACGGGAAAGAGAAGATAGAAGCAAATAGTGTGAGGAGAAAGAAGAAAGAAGAAAGAAAGAAACTTTTGAAATGGTATAAGGAAGATAAAAGAAAAGGGAGCTAGTTGGAAAGTGCAATTGAAGTGAATGGAGAAAGAAAGAACAAAGAAAGAACAAAGAGGAGCATGGGGAAAAGAAAGAGAGAAAGAAAGAAAGAAATAGGAAATGAGTAAGAGAAATGTAAAAGAAAAAGAATAGGCTTAGAAAAGCAGCGTGAAAAAAATGAAAGATGAAAGGAAGAAGGTTAGAAAGAAAGAGCGAACGCAGAAAATGGAAACTGAAAAGAACGAAGATGAAAGGGAAGCATACGGTGACGGTTTAAAACTAGAAAGCACCCAGAGAGCGCATACGTAGGTCAACGCCGTTGTCACAAAAAAACACCGAAGAAAATCAGTTCATAAATAGCTACGATTCAGGGGAGGTAACAGTAAAACAGGTTTCATGGATTGACCCAAAAATATGATCAATCGTTCCTTAGCCCGGTTTCCAGCCTTCCACAAAATGGCATTGAAAGGCATGGAGAACTTTTGGAGATATTGTGTGGACAAATATGAGTGAATACATAATTGTATGAAAAAAAAATGAAAGCATATCTTTCAATCAAAAGAATTCCTGGTTCCACCCTCAAATTTAACCAATTCTTCCTTACCCTACTGATCCCAAAACAATCATTGACATTCATTGAGAACTTTTGGAGTTATTGTGTAGACATATAGCTACAATGCAGGGGAGTAACTGAAAATAATTCCCTGGATTTGCCCCAAAATTTAATCACTTCTTCCTTAGCCCATGACACACTCTTTGCACAAAATGTCATGGAAATTCCTTGAGAACTTTTGGAGATATTGTGTAGATAAATAGACCGACAGAGAGATACGAATGAATACATATACCTCTTCTAACTTCGTAGGTAGAGGTAAAAAGTACGGAATCAGAAAGAGAGAGTGGGGGGTAAGAAAGAAAAAAGAGGGATAAAAAGGAAAGAAAGAATTAGAAGAAAGAGAGTGAGAGAAAGAGAGACAGAAATAGAAAAAAAGGAAAATAAAAATAAAGAAAGCAAGCAAGACAAAAAATACCAAGTAAACAGTCTAATAAAATAAACAGCCTAATACAAATAATAGCCTTTCGTGATAACATTGACACCATTAAACTAGAATTCGTCTTGTTCTTCCAAACCAAAACAAAAAAACCCAACAACTTTGCAATTTGTAGAAGCGAAGAGGGATCCTCCAGCACGACATCGGGCAAGATGGTATGTCTGCGATTCAAAAATGAAATGGAACCAGATTTTCATTTTAAGGCAAAACTCTGAAGAATTTCTTTGAGGACTTTTCATGTCTGGAATAATGTTCACATAGAATCACATGTCTTGGTTTTTTGAGATATCTACTTTTTGTAATCCCTTGAACACAGATCGTGTGCATCTCCATTTTCTGTGGATGTCGAGTTGTGCCTCTCATGTTAAATCCTTGTCTGCCCAATTTCCCATTTATTTCGTCTCGTTTCGTCAACCCCTCGACGAAGTCATTAGTGTCGAGACTCATATACAATTTACTCAGCGCTAAAACAGCATCCGTTTTTACAGACGGCATTTACCATTATAGCTAAGGAGTTTCTCCATTATAAAATAAAGATGGAAGGTTAGTAAGCTGAGCAGCGCCATGTTCAAGTCGCTCTCTTTGTTCAAAGAGTTTGTTTTCCTGACAATTGAACTCATTCTTCCTGATATATTTGTTGTTCCACAACGTTTCGGTCGGTCCATTCTACGGTTTTCTTCAGGTGTACATTCTGTTTGTAAAGTGAGAGAGACAATTTTTCCAGTAATGCTAAGTGAAAAAATAGCTGGAAAAATACTTTTTTTTCTGTTAGTAGCAGCGCTTGTAACGTGGGTTATTTTAACCCCTTTCTTTGTTAGACAAAGACTTCCGTGTCCCTGTTCAGCAGTGATTGTTTTGTTTAACGGCACATCGACCCTAGGTGGGTCATTTAGTGTCACAATTTATGCAGACGGATTATTGTGCACAAATTATAGTAGGCAAGTTAATGTAGGCATAGTTTTGTAGACAATTTGTTGTCAAGGTATGTATATCGAATCTGTTTTTTATATTTTTTAGTATAGTTTCACTTCCCTCAGGAAGGATAGGATGTTGTGTATATCGACATTCTCGAATAGGTCTTTCATATTGTTTGCTTTGTAAAAGCGTTGTCTGGTGAGAGCGAGGTCACCACATTCAATTAGAATGTGCCTTACAGTGAATAGTGTTTGGCACGCTGTACACCCTGGTTGTTCCTCTTGTTGTTCAGCAGTGAAAGCCACACGGAATTGAAATCCACAAGAATGGGATCTATGCTTTCATTCAAAATTAACGTAATCAACCGTAGCCGGGATTCGAAATCGATCCGCCAGTTCCGTTTTCTATGCTAAAAACCTTTGTCTCCCCCTCTTTCCCCCAAACACGCACACACATATATGATGGCTTAAACCAATTTTGACACATATCTACATTTATAGATAATACGACCAAATTGCGTTGGATACACCGGTTCTCGTACGAAGTTAAGCAATGTCGAGTCTGGTCAGTACCTAGATGGGTGACAGTCTGGGAATTCCAGGCGCCGTAACCAGCTGGGGAGGCATCCCTTGCAGCCTTGCTGATCTCCAAACGTATTGAGCACCTTTTCTTTTCCTTTGGAATCATTCGGCATGGTTAAGAGGGGGGGGATGGAACTTGGGTACAACAACACTTCTTCCATACTAAATGCCCAGGCATAGCATCTCAAAATCCTGGAGTTGGTAAGACCGTCTGTCAAGACTAAAAGAGCCATACATACATTTATATAGTAAGCATCGAACGGGTTTATTGTTGGACCACTGCCAAGTTTGTCACAAAGCCAGATTGGAGGACCCATCCAGTGAGACACAAACCATGGCTGACAAGATGTGTATCCTGACCCTCCTAATACCTAAGGGGTCACCGGTTATAGAAATGTGAGCTTTGGTCGCTTTCTGAATCCCTTACTTTATTATGCTGGCTTCTGTTACCTTTCGTCAGAGCCAGGACCTTTTTCATGTTTTGTCCTTTTGATAGGCAAGCAAAGGAGCTTGACTAACACGAGAAAATTTCTTAATATTTGCTTATGGATCTTATCTCAGACAAAAACCTGGTACACTCACAAGTCATACGGAACTACACCTTCGATGTATTAGGTTACTTGCATTAGTTCCTTGCGGTTACTTATTTGTAAAAAAAAAAGGTATCGCGCAATCCTTCGTTTTGTGAACACCAACATTTTAACCACTGTCAAAATCGACTACGCGTGCACAAAAAGGCAAAAGCTATTCGGTTACTCCTGGGGATATTGAAAGCAATAACAATATAATTTATGTATTAACTTCTGTTTTTCTTTCATGAATTTTTCATACACTCGCTCACTCGATGTTAAAAACGGCACACAAAAGGTGTTTACAATTTACAATCGTTATTTAATACAATTAGTCAGTTGTACGGTTTCAGTTAAGTCACGCTGTTTTTGTCCTTTGGTGCATCCGTAGTCGATTTCCACAATGGTTAACATTTGTGTCTTCACAAAACGAAGGATTGCCAAATATCGTTTAGGGTTGAAAGACATTTTTTTAATAAATTTCATATTATCGGAATCTAGAATCCAAACTTCTGCTTTCAAACATTTCAATAACGGTCACACAAAAAGCTGCGTGGATAACATTGACCTGTCCGAGGGTGCGTGCAGGCCTGCCCGGGTGTGTGCGCAAATCTGCCCGAGGGTGTGAGACACCCATGCCGAGATTCGATCGCACAACCTGCCAGTTAGTACACTCAATACACTCAAACCGTGTTTGGCTCGCGCCACCCCCGCCCACCTGGTTGTATAAGAAGGAATATACCAAAGAACATGTTTTCTTTCTGTATTGTAAAATGTGCAGTTATTTCTTCTCCGGGCAACGCCGGGATTCCCTGCTAGTATATACCATGTTTCTTCTTCTTCTTTTCCATCTCTTTCGTCTTGTTTCATTTTTCTTCTGTCCTCCCCAATGTACTCAACCTCTTTAATTCGTTTTCCCATCTTTCTTTCTTCTTTTAAAAAAATCGTCAACCAAAACTGTCAAGATAGGTTTCTTCAGTTTTTAAGTGGGTCTCGCTGATTGACTTGCACGTATAGGCCGCACCACTGGAGCTAGAAGGCCGACAATTTAAGCATTTACTCCATATGATTTATGCTTTTTTTAGGTTTTTTTAAATTCCCACCCGTCAAAATAGGTTTTTAGTGTGGAGGGGGTTCAATTTACAATGTAAGTTTATGCTAAATTAGTTCCTTAGTTTGTGTCCGGCTTGTTTTTTGTTTTTTTTTAAATCTGACCTTTTAGTGATCCAACAAAAGGCGAGAGAAGTAACTTATTTATTGATCAACACCTTTTCCAATTTCTTTAATTGATCACACCCAACACGGCATGCTGCCAAAAAGACGTTGGTCACGTGAAGGTTTCTATTGACTTTCTTTCTCTCTTTCTTTCGTAGTCCATTTCTTTCTTTCTTTCTTTCTTTCTTTATTTCGTTCTCTATTTCTTTCTCCCCCCTTCCTTTAAACACTTTTTTATAAATAGAAAGACAAGCACCCAATTATCTGATTATCATGTTTTCTCAATAAACAAGACGTTTCTCTCCTTGGATGAGATTTGACTCCTTGTATTATTAAAGAAGATATTCTAAATAATTCACTGATGCTGATTGAGCAAGACAGGAAGTTGGCAAAAAATCTGTTATTTCCCATGATGCTTTATTCTCTATCAAAACGAAGCATTCCACTGACACCATGTTGCTATTGTTATTTCATTTCTTTGAAGAATATCTTCCAAAAGATGAATTTTAGTTTTATATATTTATCTTCCACAGGCGTAGCTAGAGATTGGGGGGGAACCCGGGGTGCTTGGCTCCTAGGGGCCCCCTCCAACATTTAGTTAGATTTGTTAGTATACATGCTTTGGGGCCCTCAGCTATGCCGCTGTTATCTTCATTTATTTAGCTTAAATTTGTTATTATCGTGGTTCAATGGCATCTGCTGACACTTTTCCAGGGGCGTGGGGACAAAAGGATATATTCTGAATATATCTTAATGGCAATCCTGTTACTAGCGAAGAATAATACCATCAAGGAAAATTATGTGGGATTCTGGGTAGGCAAATTGACACACAGTAACGTGACTGCACCAGGATGTTCATTAGATGTCACATAGTACACTTCATGAATCAAGGATAAAATATAGTATTATATAAGAGACTGTGCAGATCAATTAAATTGTATGTGACACCGGTGGGTTAAGTTGGGGGTACATAAAACAATTGTACAGCACCGTTTTCCTTTATTGACTATAAGGTTCCAACTTTCCAACACCTTCACCCTAGATGAGAAGACCGGACCCAGAGGGGAAGGGGATCCCCCGTTTGCCCCAAAGCCGAGCGGACACCCGGAAAAGTGTTGCTTTCCGTCTCTCCACCAGGGTACAGGCCTGGGCGATGTTTATATGGAAGACAACCGGTTTCCAATGCAGCAAGTCTCCCATTAATAAAGATGTCGCCCAAGGGAAGAGCAAAGGTCGATGCAGCTTGGCACCCGTGTCGTCGCAGGAGTTGCCAGGACGAGGCTGGAGACAACGTCCGACTGCCTTAGGGACTCCTGCTCCTGGTTTTGAATTCAGATTTGTCCTTCTCATAGACTGTTTGCCTCCTAAGGCTAGAGAGCCCAGTCGGTCCAGTTTGTTATTTTCCCCATAGTTGGGTGTTAATATCTATATATATTTATAAAACAGGCGAAGCATTTGTAGAGATGCGAACAATATACCCTCCTCCAACTGAATGAAATAAGGGATTATGTTCAAAATTCTCTGAAGATCACCGATTATGACAGACACCCGAGAAAAGATGGAGAGTACGTCGGTTGAAACGTTGTGATAAAAATAATAAAGACGAGGATTACTCTTATCTGATTTTTTTTCGGACGAATTGTTTTAGTCATTGTATGTATGTTAGTTTGAACTAATTTCCTCGTCTTTGTTTTGTTAAATCTCAACACTTCAGCCGGATACCCGTTGGATTAACGCATAGGCCACGAGAAGAGAATCCCAGGAACACACAGGCATAAGATTCAGACGTTGTGTGTATGAGAGGGGGGAGCGCTTGCCCTCTTAGGGCAATAATCGACATTTCGAATCACAACAGACACCCGACCCGAGGAAGAGAAAATTGTTATCAAATTTCGAAGTCAAACGTCTTTTTTCGAAATTGATGCTTGAATCAGATGGCTGAATGCCGTGATTGGACGCGGTGAACCCCTACCCCCCATTCCCTTCCATGTACCTTCTATTTTCCCAATACGATTTTCAGATCAATGAACACCCATTCTTCCTTAGTTGATTCGGAGACAAAAGATTTCACGTGCGCGTGCACACACACACACACACACACACATACGTTCGATGGAAAAAAATTAGAAAGGACAAATTGCTGATGATGATGATGATGAAGACAACGATAATACTAGCAGCAGTATTGATGTCCCAGGAGTGCTTGGTTTGCGTGCTGGCAAATATTAGATATTGACTGATTCAGCTTTATCTCCGCCGATTCTCTTTTGGAAAAGAGCTTTTTTAATATTGGGTGAACTCCTAAAAAAGAAAGAAAAAGTGCTCCATTAAAGGCAGGAGCAGCAGTTCAAGAATATTTTGACAAAAACGTATATTTCTCTTTCCTGAACGGATTTCACGCATGTCACCTGAATCCAACGAGGTTTTGTAACTTGACTAACCAAGGACGTGTGTTGGATATTTAGGCGTCTGATTTGACCCCCACAGGTGTTGAAAGTTAAACAGGATATTGACTAAAACCCTGAGCTGCAACGTGTCAGGAACAGGAAGACAGACCAGGGTTGAAAAGTCATAATCAGGATATTGACCCTGACTGCAGATGGTGGGTTGGAAAATCAACGCCCCCCAGAGAGACATACCACCCAGGCCTGGGAAAACACAAGACCAATGTCTCCGTTAAGAACAGTCTGTCGGTTCTCATTGTCTCTCCCCTCTTCATTCTCCGCCACGACACGATGTATCTTATCAAATAAAAATATATCCTCATATTTTTATAAATAAGTTACGAGTCTTCCGTTTTCTCCGAGTTCAGGATTTTCCAAGATTGCTTTACAACACGTGTTCACCGAGAGAAAAGGATCTAGATATTTTTTTTCGATTCATCGAATAAGAGTTTTGCAGAGTTTTCCGACTGATAAATAACGAATACTTTACTTTTCTTTCAGTTTCTTCAGATAATTGTTGTTTTTTTTATGGTATTAGGAGGGTTTAGTTTTGACTAACTTAACTGAAAAAGATCGTTTTGATTATATGTATTCGGTCGCGTCTTTCCGTGTTTCCGTCTGTGTTTCCGTCTATCTGTCCACAAGATATCTCCAAAAGTACTCAATGAATTTCAATGAAATGTTGTAGATGGATGGACAGTGGGGTAAGGATGATTTTGTTTCATTTACACTTTTGGAATTCAGATTGAAAACACGTGATTAACAACGTTTAGTGCCCCACGGACATTGTTATTAGGCTGTAGTTTTCTGTATAGTAATATGAAGGATGGTATAAACAACTAAAAAAGGTAAATATTTAATCAAAATACGACCCATTTGAAGCAATAAATTCTTTCCAAAGATCCTTTAATGGTGATATGGCATCTCTATAGACATTTTTTGAAATGCACAATGATATAAAATACAATCAAAACGATCTTTTTCAGGTAAGTTATTCGAAACTAAACACTCCTAATGCCATCATACGTTAAAAAAAACAGAACTTTTGGGCCAACTGAGTATACCATATTTGCCGGAAATATAAGACGCACATTTAAATAATCAAAAAGATTATGCATCCAATAAACTGGTATTATGACCAGAGGGCTGTCTACCAAAGTGTGTATATGATATCTATGGGACTTGGATAAGTTGCAGTTGGCGCTAGTTGTCCTCCAAACACCATTGTAAAGTGTGTGTCTTATATGCCAGCAAATACAGTAAATCTGTTCTGATCAGAATTGAATCTCCACATCAACAGACATTAATTCCTATGAAATTGCCTTTGTATATATACTCACCGACTCTCACCCTCACCATACACAGACAAACGAAACTAGAAAACACCCAGAGAGAGCATACCTCTGCCAACGCCACAGTCAATAAAAACTGAATTAAAATCAGTTCATATATAGCTATGAAAGTAACTGTAAAACAAATTCCTGGATCCGCCTCAAAATTTAATCAATTCTTCCTTAGCCCATGGCCCACGCTTCCACAAAATGTCATTGAAATTAAATGAGAATTTCCTGAGATATTCTGTAGACAAACAGGCAGATATCAGTGAAGAGATGGATCTCTTGGAATTTCATTTGCAGAGGTAATAAGGTCCGTTCTCAAAGTACCAATATCATTAATTCCAATCTCCACTCATTAATTGGGACAATTTGCTTTCAGAAACACAAGAAGAAAAACAACAATACTATAAAAGAAAATGCTCTTCACAAGAATTGAAGACCAAAAATCAATTAAAAAACAATCTCGATTTGTTTCCCAACAAAATAAATGATGCTTTTTTGATTCTATTCTATTAGCTTGTTTGTATCGGAACCACTAATTAGGGAACCACTTGAAACAAGAAACAATGAAAAGTTCCTGTGTCATCAGATGTTGATTCTTTGGTTAGAGGAGACATGGGACAAAACAGAATGATTCGGTCAAGTAGATTGACCAGAGGACAATCTATCAAGGGTCAAGCAGAATAAGAATTCCTTTCGTCTTAACTCTTCAGATCAGACCACTTCTTGAAACAAGGCAACATACACAAAAATATTGCAATTTAGCATCGGTTCATAGCCAATAACCTGAGTTCACCCTAGAATTAATAAAATATTAGATGAATCACAATATTTTATTATTAATTTTGACTAGTTTTTACCTCCATCTTGATTTTTTTAGTTGCTTTTTATCACAACTTAAGATGAAGGTAAAAACTAATCAAAATTAATAATAAAAATATTGTGTTACAATACTTCATTCAATAATAAAAATAAATTAGATGAATCAGTTTATTTGAAAATTAACCTTAGCTAAGTCTCACAAACCAGTTCTCACTAGATGCTCCACTTTTGTGGCCTTGTGTCTGACTAAGCTAAGGTACTGCACAATTATAACTGCCTAAGAAATCTAGAAATGTACCTCATAAGTATAATTCACCAAGGGGTAACACCTTATAGTTGGGCAGCTTTGTGATACAGGCATGTACATGTGATTCACCTTTAGGTTGCTTATTTAAAAATTAACGTTAACCACTTGAAAATCCAATATGGCCGCCATTTTTTTTAAGATGGCCACCAAAATATGGCTACTGGATGCAATTTTCTTCATATAATCGAAACAAACTCACCAAAATTAGTATTTGAGGGGTCAATTCCTATCTTTTGAAACACAGAGATTCTATTTTTACAACATCAGAGTTTTTAGGATGGATTTATTCTTTATTTTTAGAAGGTTTAATATATTTTATGTCATTTTTCATGGTAATTAGGCATCTGAATGCATCATTGTGTATTTATTGAACCTTAGAACTGGCACACACAAGTGCAGTGTAGCTCAGACCAAACTGATAGCATTTGCATCTTCCATAGCATTTGGTCTTACATCTGCATTTCGTCAGCTGTTGGCAACATTTTGCAATAAGTTGGAAAGTCATCAAGCAAACCTTCCATCCCTAACCATGATTTTCCCACCCTTAGTCACTAGAATTCAGGTACTGTGGCCTCCATACAGTTGCCTGCCTGGAAAGCAGCACGTTTTTCATGTTGAAGTGGGGGGGGGGGCATTTTGAGTTGGTGGAATAGAGTTATATGTTCGTTGTTTCCTTGCAAACAAGTCATTCCTCGTTAACTCCGGAAGTAGTACTGGACCTGTCATACATGGTGACTACATACTTCACTAAAGTATGCATATCGGTGACTGGTGGATGTTGGCTAAGTTTCACGGAGGGAGGGGCAACTTTTCTTTAAATTTCATAGATGTCTAATTGTAATAGGCATGAATGAGTGAAGTAGTCATGAATTTGAAAAATCTGTCCAGTCACAAGAAACATGGCCTTTAATATTCAGTTTGGTGTGGCCTGGCTTGACATGGCCTAATCTTGCTGGACTAGACAGGGATGTGGTCAAGGATGGTGGCAGGTTGGGGAAGGACTGGAAAGACGAAAGAGACTGGGGTGGAGGTGGAGGTGGAGGTGGAATGATGTTTGTCAAATTTAAACACTTATGTTAGATGTTAGACAAACATGAAATGATGTCACAGCTGGACTGAACATGGTTGTTACTAATCATGTTGCTAATCAGGATATCTTGACTTTCTTGCTATGACTTGTCAGAGGTCGACTGAAGCAGAAGGTGAAGAAAAAGGGAGGGGGAGAAAGGTAGAACGAGGAGAGAGAGGTGAGATTCAAAGAAAGAAAAAGTTGATGATGATGATGATGAAAAATTTTTAAAGAAATTAAAAGAAATGGAAAAGATGATGATGATGATGATGATGGTGGTGGTGGTGGTGGTGGTGATGATGGTGGTGATGATGAAAGGAAGGCACAGAGGAAAACGAGAAAAAGAGAGTAGAGAATGAGAAATGTGTATGTGTTTGTATATATGTTTATGAGTGTGTGTATGTATTTATATATAGATATATGTGTGTGTATCTATGTGTATCTATGTATATATGGCCAAAATATGTTAGGTTGCAACAGACATTTTTATTGTACATAATTATTGTGTCAGATTGCATCAGACTTTTCTCTGGGCCAGCTAGGCATTATTCATTTACTTTTTGTCTTTTGTCTTAATTCCACAATCGATTAGACATTGGACTGTAAAATGCTCAACATCGTTTTGGGCTGTAACCTTTTAAGCCCAACAAATACACCTTTGGAAAGCTGATACAATTCTCTTTCCAATGATTATATATGTATATACCTCCATCAAAAATTAATTCTGCAATCCGTAGACTTTGGACTGTGTACTTGAAGTTTTCTCGTAAAATGCTGAATACTTAGCTTCACGTCTTGGGCTGTAACTTTTTAAGCCCAACAGATACAAATTGTGAACATACACCATTGGAAAGCTGATAAAATCCTCTTTCTAACGATATATATATATATGATAATTATAATGACATTTATTAGTGAGAGCCTATATTTGCCCGGCGTCGGTGTGAGCAACTGTAAATGAGCGGCCTAAATCGTAAATATGAATAAAGAAACAAACTTATATATGTATATATCTCCTTCATGAATTAAATCCACAATCCATAGACTTTGGCCAATACAGTAAACTTGAGATTTCCTTGTAAAATACTGAAATACCTATAAATTAATTACTTTTATGGCAAAATAAAGTATATTTTTGAATTTCCCATGTCTGAAAACCATGATTTAGCCCTTTAAACTACTCTGATATGTCAACTCAGAGACGAGATATGAAATTCTGTTTTTTTTGGTGTGTGCTGGT
>VCCN01007234.1:2321439-2333977 GCA_006491835.1 Architeuthis dux
AAAAAAAAAAACGTAAGCTTGATATTTCACTTGATGGTTATAGACTATAATTTTCAAAGAGTTCCATGATTTTGGAAACAAAAAGTAACATTTAGAATTTTAAAGTAAGGAAGGCTAAAACGGCTAGCAATATCATAGGAGTTTTCTTTACATAACTAAAACTGAGCAAGGGTGTATTGTTTAACAAGTCAAGATTATTATTCAATTTCTTTTTTTACATTCATTGCATTTATTTCGATAGGGGTTCAATTTTGTTTTTAGTATTCATATAATCTAAAATACTACATTTTAAAACTATATGCATCACATATTGCTCTATGATAAAATTGATAAATAACTGAAGTTAACATTATTTTTATTTTTAATACATGAAGTATTGTAAATCATTATTATTAATTTTTAATGATACTATTTACCTTCATCTTCATTTTTAGTTGCTTTTTATAACACTTTACTCAGGCCAGTTTCCCTTTGGCATTGAATGAACAAACACATTGATATTATCTATGGAAGCATAACTGTGCCTAAATTTATGATTATACTAGAAATGAGAACACCATTGAATATCATATCTGAGAATTATTACTTAACTCAAGATTTTAGGGATGTAGGCTCTATATAGCTGGGGATAACCACCCAGAGGGCAGGTATTTTCATAACTTTAAATTCAATCTTTATTATTATTGGATGAAGTATTGTAACACACCACTTTTTATTATATTTGACTAGTTTTTACCTTCATCCTAATTTTAGTTGTTTTTATACAACTTATTAATTCCAAAGGCTTACTCTTTATTTCTGATCACAGTGTTATTCGTTGCCATAGAAACAGAGGCTTGAAAGTTGTATAAAAACAACTAAAATTAGGATGAAGGTAAAAACTAGTCAAATTTAATGAAAGTAACTTTAAATTCATTCTATGTTTTTATTTTGTATTTAAAATCAAAAGACAATAAAAACGTTTTATAGTAGGCTCATAAATCTATATTGTATTTAAAATCAAAACATAATAAAAAGTGTTATTTAATTGGTAGTTTACATTTTAAAGATACAATGAAAACAAAATGAATGTATGAAGCAGACAGTTTAAAACATTGGGTGGTTGGTCAAATAAAGTAATGAATCCAGAAAGTTCTTCCAAGGCCATACGATAAAGTAAAAAGAATACTGATACCACTTTTTTTAAAAAGTGTTGAAAAGGTGCTACTCTTTAAATGTGCTTGGGGGTGAGCAAGCGCTCTAGCTGGCCCCCTCAAGCTACACCACTGGTGTATACCTTTTTTAAAACCTAAGTATATAAAGTTGTGAGTGTTTGTGTATTGGCATTAGAAAGGATATGCACAGTAGGATATGCACATGGAAGATGCAAGAGTTTGAATTGAGAAATTCTTTATATCTTTACAGTGGATTTCATTATTAATTGCTACGTTTGAATTTGAATAATAAGACAATTCTACGATAAGCAGTAGATGTTGCTTACTTTTATGGAGGAGAAAATATTTGAAGAAGCAAAAAGAAACAAATAGAAAAGGCAAAGGAAAGAAGAAAAAGAAGAAAAAAGAGGGAAAGATGAAAGAAGAAAAAAAGTAAAACAAGGAAGAAAAAGAAGAAAAGAAGAAAAAAGAAAAGAACTGAAAAGAAGAAAAAGAAAGAAGAAAACAGTAGAATGAAGAAGAAAAGGAGAAGAGCAAAAAAGAAAGAAGAAAACAGTAGAATGAAGAAGTAAAGAAGAAAAAAAATGAGGGAACAAAAGAAGGAAAAAGATTGTAAAGGAACAAGAGACAAAAGAAAAAGTTACAAAAATATTGGAGAAAATAAAAGATTTTTATTCCTATTTCCGGACAATACTGCAAGTAAAAAGCCTTTTTTTACAAGAAAAAACAATTCTTTATTTTTCTTTCATCAATAAAAAGAAAAAAAATGGATAGAAATTGTGAAACAAAAATAATGGTTGCATTTCTTTTCTGCTTTTCACCTTTTCCCATTGTCACAATTGTTTCTCTGATTGGTTGATTTGTTGTTCAGAAAGAGTTACCTCCCTTCATTCGACTTCTCTAAACCAGTATTTTCATGTGTTTAAAAACACTTCTTTTCTAACAATCTGATTTCTCTCCAATGTCTATACATTGGAGGTGTGAGTGGCCTGACGGTTAACAACACAGGAAATGGAATCAGTGAGCCAAGTTCAAACTCCAGCCGTTTACGTTCACTTTACATCAATGCCCTTAGGAAAGGCAAGAATCCATCTATTCTCCACCCCATGGGTAAAATAGCAGAGCAGACTGGGCTCTCTAGTCTTGGGAAGCAACCAGTCTAGGAGGAGGGAGAGGAGATCGATTCATGCTTGTCCCAAGGGCATTAATGTGATATGAACATAAACTTTTGAACTCAGCTCATCAATTCCATTGCCCATGCCATTAACCATTTGGCCATCCTGTACCTCCAATTCATTTTAAGAAATGTAAAAAAATGACAACAGTTGCAATTTCTTTATCCAGATTTTCTTTGCAATGTGAATGTAAAGGAATAGACATGTTTACCGAATGAGCTTTAACTCCACCCTACCCAGATATTAAATAATAAATTTGAATAAACAAAAAGATGTGGGGAATGATATAAAATAATAGAATAATAATTGAACAGAAGTAGGTAAAAAAAAAAAACAAGGCTTACACGAAAGCAGGTTTCATTAATATGTCAATACGGCAAAATGTAAGACTAAAGAATTTCTTTTGGGGAGAAAAATCGGATTTATTAACAAAAAAAGAAACTTGAAAAAGTTGGAAGTAAAGGAAGAGAGAAGGAAGGAATAGAAGACAAAAGGAATAAAAGAGCTTTTGTCAATGCAAACATGTTGGGAAAAAAATGTCTTGCAGAGAAAGCTATTTCTATTGATACAAACAGGAAAACTGTAAGTTCAAACAAAGATTTTCAGGAATATGTCGAAACAAACGTGTATTGCGAAGGAAGATAAAAAATAAGGAAAGTTAATTATGTGGAGAAATTAGAGTTATAAACAAAAATGTGGGAAAAAATGCCTGAAATCAAAACGAAAGAAGGAATAAAACAGAATGAAATCTTATAATACAAAAGACCTTGTGACTTTGTTTGTTGGTTGGTTGGTTTTTGGCAAACAGAAAGAGAGGAAATGGGTACTACAAACACACAGACACAGGATTGGGTTGCTGATGGAGTAGGCAGGTAACTGCTGCTGGTAATATCACCACTGCTACTGCTGCTACTGCTGCTACTGCTGCTACTGCTGATGCTTCAGTCTTAGTATGGAAAATATTAAGCAGTATACAATAAAAAATTAAGGAAAAACTAACTAATAGCCTAAACTGGAAATAAAACAGTAATAAAAATTTCTGCGTTTGCAAATAAATATATAACCGTTCTGATTAGTAACACAGGACCGATGTATTTTGGCCGTGTTGGGGTGATCAATTAAAAAATTGGAAAAAGTGGTGATCAATGAATAAGTTACTTTTCTCACATTTTTTGGGCAGTTATTACTAAAAGAAAAGACTGAATTTTCAAAAAACAAGCGTGAATGCTGCTGTACACAAACTAAGGGATCAATTTAGTATAAACTTAGATTGCAAATTGAACTTCTCCCCCTAAAAACCTTTTAAAGTAAATGTTGAACTTTTCAGCTCTCTAGCTCTGTTGGTGCAATCTGTACACATGATAGATACATAGCCAGCCATCAGACAGACCAACTTAAAAACTGAAGAAACCTATGTTGACAGTTTTGGTGACAGTTTTGGCTCATGGTTTCTAATTAAGCGTAATTGAATGCGGCTTTGGCCTTTACACAAGAATGGCAAAGAGAAAAAATACAAAACAAAAACATTAAGCAAAAGAAAAAGAATGAAATCTGAACTTTGAAGAATTTACAAACATCAAAGAAAAGAAGTCAGCAAGAAGAAAGAATAAGGAATAAATGAAAGAAAGATAGAAGGAATGATCACTGATCATGACACTTCTGTCAATATTCAATAATATTCAAAAACGTAGTAGTTACTGGCTCAGAAAATGGAATCAGTGAACCGAGTTCAATTGATTGATTGATTGATTTGTTTAGCGGCATATCAACCCTTGATAGGTCATTTAATGCCGAAATCAGTTTATAATCCCCAAAATAGTGTCTTGCGACTTTGGTAAACAGTTATTTTTTTTTTAATTAGAGTCTTGCGACTTTGGTGACGCCTGTTTGGGGGGGTATTACCCAACTGTAGGGCATGCAGTCAGCGTATTCTAGACCCCAGCCGACAAAGCCGGCCTCATTTGGGGGGAGGGGGTCGTACCCCCCTGCAGAGGACACAATCGGCGTATTCTATGCCCCAGCCAACAGGTCCACCGAGTTGGAGTTTTGGCCGAGGCTGTTTATATTCACTTTGCACTAATGCAGAAAGACTGGAAATAAAACAATTATAAAAATTTCTGTGTTTGCAAATAAATATATAACAGGTCTGGTTAGTCACCCAATAGAAACCGTCACATGAACAACATCTTTTGGCCGCATGCCATGTTAGGGGTGATCAATTAAAAAATTTAAAAATTGGGAAAGGCATGAATCGACTTTCCACTCAACTGTGGGTAAATAGCATAACAGTTAGGTCCCTTTAACCCACAGGGTCTGAAAATATGACTTATGTGTGTCTTGGATTATAGTGATGGAAGCTGTGCATGTTGTCAGCCTCAGTCTCTCGTCCCTGCCTGCCTGGGTCCAGTGCCAAGACAGGATGGTTGAAGACACCAGTATGCAGTGGATGACCAGGGTGATCTGCTTGTCACACCATGCTCTTTGCACTCCACAATGTGTAGCTGGCTTCAAGGGGGCCTGTTCTCTGGTTTGGAAT
The DNA here is from genome assembly GCA_006491835.1 of Architeuthis dux. NCBI lineage: Eukaryota > Metazoa > Mollusca > Cephalopoda > Oegopsida > Architeuthidae > Architeuthis > Architeuthis dux. Next base: position 2,326,305 of record VCCN01007234.1, read on the forward strand.
CAGAGTTAACTGTCTCCTAGACTAGTTACCAACTATTGCTAAAGAGCCCAGTCTGCCCTGCTATTTACTTATAACTGGAGGGAGAAGAGACGGATTCATGCCTTTCCCAAGGGCATTGGTGGGAAGAGGGCACAAACTGTCTCAGTCGGAGTTTGAACTTGGTTCACCATTAACCCTTAAGCCATCCACACCTCCATGAATGTATGGGTGTGTGTTTTGTCTAGCAACAATGACACAAGTTTCACTCTAGCTTATTGTTGTCACAAAAGACCTTTTGCTCTCAAAGTGTTACCAATATAAACACAGCAGGTGGTAAGCATGGGCGTCTGCTGGGTGGAGTCAAACGTGGCATTTGTTTGCTCCCTCATCTTCTGGATCAGGACCTCTCACTGTGGGAGAGGGGGGGTTGAGAATTGGAACCTTATAGAGGCTGGGGATTAAGGGGTCACTATGAATGGTGAGAGATTAGGACACAGCTTAAGCACTCCCTGGTCTCTTACCTGACAACCGACATCGGGATCAGGATATATCTCCCCTGCACAAATATATCCTTTTGCCCCATCTCTCATAAAATTCTTTAGGTTTAGTGGTTACAAATTGAGTAAAAGCATGAATTGATGGCTTCCCTATTATTGAACCTTTTATTAAGGATATGAAGTTCAAAATACTTGAAAAGATAATAATCTGTAGGAGAAATGTCAGGCGAAGATGAAGGATACTGCAAGACTTCACATCCAAATCCTCTAGTGCGATATTCTCCTGGAAAAATTAAAATGGAAAAAAGAACAAAAGTTCCACAAACTTTTAAAATGTAAAATCTAATGCAGATTTGTTAAAATGGTTGTCACACACATTCTCACATCGACAACCGTACAGTTTAATCAAAAGATTTGCATACATCCCAGCAAAATGATATATCATTCACAATTCTTAACTGCTTATACAGTAATAAGCTATAAAATATGAAAACAAAAGACTTTTTCTCTAACTTCAAATCAAAACTCAAGATGTTGTCATCCCATGACCAGGTCAAGTGAGTATTTTAGAAGCGAACCAGACAATAAAAAAACAACATAGAAAATACTGGAATATTAATTATAATTGAGAAGTAAAAATTTAACTTTTCTAAAGATTTTTTTTCTTTTCTGAAAAAATTCATTTTTTAGGAACTCTTCTTTTGTTTAATAATTTATGTGCAAGTCTTGGAAATTCTGAGCATCCTCTAAGAGTACTTAAATATTGATCTATCTATCTATCTATCTATCTATCTATCTATCTATCTATCTATCTATCTATCTATCTCAGTCTGTTCCTATCTATCTATTTATTTATCTATCTATCTATGACCAGGTCAAGTGAGTGATGGTCTTTTAGAAGTGAACCAGACTATAAAAGAAACATAGTCAAAAAATGTATTGTTTAGGTGGGAATGCACCAGTGCATAAGAGAGTGAGCGGAGAAAGAGGGAAAGGGGAAAGGAGTCTGGAATGATAATTAGTAGTCTGATCTCTTGGATTCATTTGTAGTGTTCTCCAAAGAATGAACAAGTTGGAACATTGACAGCCGCGAGGATCTCCTACATCAATGAGCGAGACCAGATGTCAATCCAACACGGCACCCACCATCGACATCCACGATCGTAATCTCTCAACAACTTTGGAGGAGACGACAGCAACAAGAAAAGAAACATCAACAAATATATACGGAAATGGTTAAGAAAAATTGGGAAAAGGAAAGAGATATAGAAGAAGAAGAAGAAGAAGAAGAAGAAGAAGAAGAAGAAGAAGAAGATGGTGAAACAGGAAAAGAAGAACAACAACAAATGAATAGAAGGAGGAGGAGAAGGAGAAGAAGAAGATAAAAGAAGAAAATGAAAGAAGAACAAGGGTAGAAGAATAAGGAAAATATTAAAAAATGAAGAATTTGATGGAGAAGGAAGAGAGAATGAATGAATAAAAAAAATGGAATGAATAGGCGGGGGAAAGAAGGAGGAGAGAAGGGGATAAGGAAGAGAAACAGCAAGAGAATGAGGGGATAAGGAAGAGAAACAGCAAGAGAATGAGGAGAGATGGAGAAGAAATATGAGTGTAGGAGGAGAGAAAGAAGGAAGAATAGGAAGGAGGTGGGGAGAATGGATAGAGAAGGCGAGAAGGGAGGAGAGAAGAAGAATGAGAGAAGGAGGAGAAATATGAGTGTAGGAGGGGAAAAAGAAGGAAGGAGGAGAGAAGGGATAGAAAAAGCAAAAGAATGAAGACAGAAGGTGAGAGATGAGGAAAAGGAGAGGGGGAAGTGAAAAGGAGAGAAGGAAAAGGAATAAGAGAGGAAGAGAAGGAGAGAAAGAAGAAGAATAGGAGAAAAAGATGGGAGAAGGAAAAGAAATAGAGAGGATGAAGACAGAAGGAGAGAAGGAGAAAGACAAGGTAAATGAGAGAAATCTCAAAAGAAAAGAAGGAAGAAAAACAGAATGAAAAAGGAAAGAAAAATTGAATCCAAAAGAACAAGAATCATAAAAAAAAAATTCAAAATAAATTTGGTTCTCAAAAATAATGGAATATTAATTAGAATTGAAAAGTAAAAATTTAACTTTTCTTTTTAAGAAAGATTCTTTTCTTTTCTGAAAAAATTCATTTTTTAAGGAACTTTTCCTTTGTTTAATAATTTATATGCAAGTCTTTGAAAATCTGAACATCATATAAGAGTACTTAAATATTGATCTATCTATCTATCTATCCAAGTCTGTTCATCCTCTCTCTATCTCTCTCTCTCTCTCTTTCTCTCTCTCTCTCTCCCAGTCTGTCCATGTATATATATTGTGTATTTGGGCAGTAATCCTTCATTAATACATGTTTTGTTAAATACGACAGATAAGGAAAACCTTTTCATCTTTTTGGTTAATTTATATAAATATTGTCCAAATGATATATCGGATCGAGCGCTTTCAACTGTGCGTTCAGTCATTTTCAGGATCTTGAAAACTTTATTGAGCTTAGCCTAGCACAAGGCCACAAGTGTGGGGCACCCAGTGAGCATGGAACACACTATAGGAATAATGGTCTGTACAACTAACATGTTAATCACTGCATCACAGTGATGGACCCTTGAGAATATTTATTATTTTTAAGATGAACCACAAAATTAATGGTATTTTTGCCTTCTTCCTCAAAGTTTTCATGTAATCAGAAGTTTAAGAAATTCCTTACATGAAGTTAAGAGTTGCCCTTTTAAAATTTTATTTTGACTTTGGTGGCCTTTCAGCTCCATGTCAAGTCAATTCGTATTTATAGAATTTATATTATAGCTATTTTCATATAAATAAATAAGGGAAACTACTTTATAATTAGCATTTAATATGCCTAGAGTTATCTCCCTTGATAAATCAGATCATTACAATATAGATTAGGGGTGAGCATTGACTCTGACCCCACACTATTAATATTAAGTTGCAAATTGGACTTGAAATTTCCTTATTCTCCAAGCATTTCAACGGTATTGCACCAACAATAATCTCGCTACGATGTGCCGCTTTTGGTGTGTTACAGTAACAAAGAAACAAACAAACATACAGAAAGCTGGTCATTATAATATAGATTTTCATGAGATTTTCATGAGATTTTCATTAAGAAGATATTATGTTGTTTCTTTTCTTAACCAAATCAAATGCCATTTCTGACAATTGCATGGAAGCAACAAATCAAACCATTTTCTCCATCGTTGATAAAACCATGTGGGGATCCAGGGATGGGGGTCGCTCCCCTACCCTACTTGGGCAAAGTACAATTAAAACAAAATTTTTAATTATCTACATAAAGAAATTGTATGAATAAAAAACAAATAATCCCAAGTAATCAAAGATTAACCTTAAAAACAAAAAAGTATTAATTAGTTTTTCATCCTATATAAGTAAGATGTCTTCCATCTTATTCTTTATCAATTTTTTATTTATTGGTTCTGTGGTGAATTTCTTTGATTAATTCTTTTACTTTACTCTTTTGTCAATTCTAGTGTTAAAAAAATACAACTCAAATACTTTCTTTTTGATGTTTGAAATTTGTTTTCCTTTTTATGTAATTATTTGTAAAAATGGATTTTTCCCACCATGCTTTAAATCCTGGTTCCACTCCAAAATTTCTCTAATTCCAAAATACATTCTTTCCAAATGTTTTCATTATTAATTCTTACCAATTATGATTTTCAAACAATCTTCCCATAAAACAACTTTGGAATGTTTTTCACTCAATTTTCTTTTTAGTCCACTCATAAAACAAGCTTAATTTAACAGACTTCTATAGACAAATGACAACTCACGCCTATTTTGATAGTCCACTCTCACTCACTCACTCACTCGCAGGCTCTCTCTCTCTCTCTCTCTTTCTCTCTCAGAGAAATTCTGTTTAGTAACATATTATACTTACCAGTTCTTTCCCACTTGTCAGAGAAAGTCACATACCTCGAGGGAGTAATGCTGAAGTAAATAGAATTAGAAGAGGCTAATAGACCAGTGATCTGCTAGGATCTTCAGGGTTCAGCACTCAGACCTCAATCAGTGAACGCAAATTTTATTGATGAGGTGATCGAAATAGTGAGTAGGAAATCTTCTGCGGATTTCTCTGGAAACGGACAGCAGATTTCTAAACTTATTAGAGATTTCTTTATTTTTCTGAAATTCCTTTGAGGAATTTTAGTTCCGCACTTGTCCAATGAGACTGGGGCCAATGGTTAAGAGCTTGATACTAATTCAATGGTTAATAAATGGGAATTTGTAAATTCATTTTCTGATAGAGGAGGACTTGGAATGAATTTATATTAGGTTGTCCAGAAAGTAATGGCATTTTTATGAGTATAGAAGTTTGAAATGAAAAAAAGTGATGGAAAAAGGGTTTCAATCAAAATAGGTTCAATCAGATTGAACGCACTTTTGCCATCTTGTAACAATGGTATTTATGTTTGGATTTTAAATATCATTGTTTCTGGAGTCAATACATTCTTGAAAAGCTGTGTCATCGTTAAAGGATCACTTCCTTCCTGGATGTCCATTATCTTTAAAAGACTCTAATCTCACCAAAACCTCTGAAACCAATTCTGAACCATACAAACAGGAATGGATCCTTGGCAAAATGTTTGGTTGCTGGTTTCTGCAGTTTCAGTAGTTTTTCATCCAAGTTTTAACTCATACAGCAAAATCATACAAAAGAGTATTGTTTTATGGATTACTAACTCAAACTTATAAACAGTAGAGATTTAGAAAATTACAATAACTTGTAAAATAATAATTACTCCATAAAATGATACGTAACAACTAACTTGTAGTAAATGGTGTAGAAATATCAAAGAAAAAGTGGCCCTGTCGACTGGGGCCTAGAATACGCTGACTGCATACCCTGCAGAGGGGTAAGACCCACCCAAACAGGAGCCACCTGTTTTTGCACCAACGTTGCAAGACTCTGTTTTTAAAAAATAACCGTTCATCAAAGTCACAAGACTCTATTTTGGGGAATTTTAAACTGATTTCAGCATTAAATGACCCATCAAGAAAACGCTATTATTTTCTGTACAACGTAATTCATACAGTCATACAGTTAGTGGTGTCGACAATAGAATTGGCAAGCTGAGTTCAAACTCCAGTCAAGGCTGTTTACATTCACTATGCAACTAATGCTCTTGGGAAAGACATGGATTCATATGTTCTCCCTACAGCTATGGGTAGAATAACAGGATAGACTGGGATCTCTAGCCTAGGGAGACAAGCAATGAATTCAAAACCAGGAGCTGGAGTCAATCCAACGTTATCTTCAGCCTCATTCTGGCAACTCCTGCATTGACCATGGTGTCAAGCTGTATTGGCCCTTGCCCTTCCCTTGGACAACATCAGAGCGTGGAGAGGGGAGACTTGCTGCAAGGTCAACTGCCTGTCTTCCATACAGCCATACTCGGGCTTGTACCCTTGAGAAACTGATAGCAAGACTTTTCAGATGAGGATCCATAGTGTCTCGAGACTGACAATTCATGGAGGTAGTTTGATATCCAGGGCATCCTGATCATTTAAATATGGTTGGAAAATTTGAGGTCACTTTTTGTTTTCAGATTTATTAAGTAAGATTTTAGAAATATAGTCATAAAAAATTAATTTGGAAAAATAAATTATTAACCTTATTAACATTATATTATTGAATTAGGTAAATTAATTATTGAATTAGATAGATTAATTATTAACAGAAATATTCATATTTGCACATACACACACATAAATATATGTATACAGTTCTATGTATAAGTAAAACTCCAAAAATATATAATTAATTTTAGACTAGTATTTCTTTCATCTTAATTTTAGTTGCTTTTCATCACAACTACTCAGACTGTCAGTCTACAATGATTAGTAAACAACCCAAATCAGAAAAAGAATGTTCTCACTGAGACTCAAACTCACATCTCATTGTCTTCAGGAAATTTGTTTTTCCATCCCTGCTGCTGTACAACTTAAGCTACAAGAGCCCTCCAGCTTGGGGAAGATGTAGTCTATTCATTCAAACTTACTCTTCATTTTTTCCTCGATCGTTCGGTACCATATCTGAAATTTCTTTTTTTCCATACATAAGTGGTACTAATATACCTTGACGGCCCTGTCGGCTGGGGCCTAGAATACTCCGACTGTATCCCCTGCCAAGGCCCACCTTTTCTTTCACCAAAGTCACAAGACTCTAGTTAAAAAAATAACCTTTCACTAAAGTTGCAAGACACTAATTAAAAAAAAATAACTTTCACCAAAGTCACAAAACTCTAGTTAAAAAAAAGTAACTTTCACCAAAGTTGCAATTTTTAATTTTAAACTGATTTCTGCATTAAATGACCCATCAAGGATTGATATGCAGCTAAACAAATCAATCAATCAATATTACCTTGAATTGACAAAATTCTGTCTCCAACAATGGATATTGGGACATTTATTTGACTTGAGATTTTCCTATATCCCAGTCCATTTGTGGAGCTACATAATCAGTTCTCCAATGTCTTGTGACAATTCTTTTGACTTGAGCATGCTGATACTTCAAGTATCCTGATCTGGCAGTTAATGATCGAATGTTGTCATCACCAGTTGTGAATGTTCTACGATGAATACCTGAACCAAAATATTTTAGATCAATCTCTGTGTACCTTCTAGTACTACCTTACAAAATTAAAAATTGTATTTTTCAAAATGCATCAGATATTTGTTTCACTTCTTATTTCTGATTTTTGTACATAACAATGTTCAATCTTTATTATTATTTATTGTAATGAGGCTGTGAGTTTGATTCTCACTGGAAGCTTACTCTTTGTTTCCGATTTCACTGTTTATTTTTTGCCATAGAAATGACGGCCAGATTTGAAAGTTGTATAAAAACATCTAAAAATTAAGACAAAGGAAAAACTAGTCAAAATTAATAAAAAATGTTGAATCTTGTTTCAATATTTGTTTGATTTTTCTATTTGTTGTATTAATATTGATCTTGGATCAAATTCTGTTAATTTAATGTGTTTTTTTGTCAGCTTACACTTAGTTACATGAATTTGTACAGCAATACCTTGATCGTGCTACGTCAAAACCAACACTAATCAAAACCACACTAATCAAGGTATTCCTGATATAATAAATAAATAAATAAATAAATATGTATATATATATATATATATAT
>VCCN01007234.1:2334456-2345028 GCA_006491835.1 Architeuthis dux
AGCAGGTAATGGCAAAAAGAATGGACTCGGCGGCGAACCAAGTTCAAATTGTGCTTGAAACAGTTTGTGTTCGCTTTGCACTAATTCCCTTTGGAAAGGCATGAATTCCTCTCTCACGCCAGCTATTCTTTGTTTTAATTTATAGTCTCTCTGTCTATTTGTCACTTTCTTAACTTAAACACTTAATCACTATGCCTCTTTCTCTACACACACACATACACACTCTCTCTATCTCACACACACACAAACTCGCACACACACAAACACACACACACTCACTCACACACATACACACCTACCTGCAGATACAAGATTTACTTCCCGTTATTCTTTTTTCAAATTTTCTCTCATTCACATTTCACTTTTCTCCAGAATAAAATCTGATGAAGAAAAAAAGATTTCTATTGAAAAAAGCAAAAAACACCCAAGCAAAACCTTTATAATCATTTTTTGTCAAGTAAAACTCCATGTAGCTTCATTTTTTATCAATCTTTTTTTTAATAATTTATGAAATGAAAAAACTTTTGTAGACTTTAAAAAGTTGCCTCATTTTTTTCTCCATTTTCATTCAGTTGCATTTTTCTAACAGATTTTCCTGGATTACCTGCCCTTCTTTTTTTTCAAGCTTTGAAAAGATTTTTTGTCTTCCAATTTGTTAATTTGTTACTATTTTTTTTATTTTTTGAGGGGCAAATCACTGTCTGGTTAACATGGAAAAAAAACCTTAAAGTATAGAAATGTGGAAAAATGGATTCTGATAGATAAAGGAAATTGGGAAGGCACTTAAAGAAATACATCCATTTTCTTTTTCGTTTTTTAAGCTTGGCATTGTATGTTTAAGTAGACAATTACATAGGTGTGTATATGAATGTGTGCGCACGTGTTTGCATGTGTGTGTGCTGATAGGGAAGTAGAGAGAGAGACAAACAAAGATAAAGGTCTGTATTCTTTTAAAACATACTAAGACAAAAAAATTAGGCCATGAATGCTTAATCAATTTTTTCTCCCATTGTTCAATTTTTCATTTCCATTCCCAAAGCCACCATATCCACAACCTCCATGACATTTTGAAAAAGTTACACTTTTTTCAGCAATTAATATCTTGTGCGTTTGGGGGTTTATATAACATTTCTTTGTAACTTTTTCCAGTTTTCTTTTTCTCTGTTCCTCTATTTATAGGCACCAAAATAGATTTAGATAGACAAGGTACTCCCCCAAATAATGCAGGCTTTATATATTCAGGTGGAGTCAACTGTCTGTCTCTGAATTCATTTTGCATCTTTGCATTCTGTGCTCAAAACTTTTAGAAAATATTTTATTTTGCAATTTGAAGAAACTGCATTTTCTGGAGAATTATCAAAACCAAAGGCTGATTTTTTAAACAGATTCTCTTTTATCTTTATTTTAAGCATTGGCTGGACCTGTGGAAATTCCATGGTTGTTAACAACTAAGATATATAATATACCTATATTAACTATAACCTGCAAAGGCAAACGAAAATATTTTTGATACATCATATTATTTCATGTCATTAAATTGCAGAGGTTTTCAATTCAGCAGAATCATTAATGGGTCTTGAGTTAGTAAGGTGAATGTTTCATATAGAAGTGTAGGAAATGATGATATCACTTTTTATTAAATGTAGCTTAGTTTTGATACCAGCTTGTTATCTATTACACCACCCAAAGCATGGGTATCCACTGGGGTGGAGGACTTTTCAGAACATTATAGTCATTAAAGAATAATGGTGCTGTACGATTGTTTCATGTAACCCCAACATAATGTAACCATATAAAAAAGATGGTATTATTCTTCACTGGTAACAGGGTTGCCACTAAGATATATTCTGCATATATCCTACTACCCACCTGGAAATGTGGCAGCGTACGCCCATGACTACAAGGTACCCAGAAATGATGATATAATAATCATAATTACAGTGGAGATGATGATTATGATAATAAGAACTTAATTAAATATAAAACTTTCTTCTCCTTACTCGGAATCTTAAAGCTTAGAAATATTTTACCAAATTAAATACCCTGTGATTAAATTTATCTAATGATATATTCTTTTTCTTAATGGAAAAGTTCTGAAATGCCAAAACCAATCAGATTAGAATTGAAAATCTTATGGAATAGAATAATTGTTAGGATATGAAAAAGAAATGTTGTCAACTCAATTTCATTGTTACTGTTTTTGCTCTAAAAATAATGTTTTATTTTGGGGAAGAAATTCCTTTGGATTAAGCTGTTAGGTTGAAAAATGCCGGGAACATTGAAATAATTTAACCCAAGAAATGTTTGAAAATGAAAAATAGAAACAAATAATTCAATAATTTTCAATGAAACATTAAAGGAATTAAAATCTTTGAAAAAGTCGATAAATTATTGCAGGTCAGGTTGTTAAAAGTCAATGGGATGTAATTCTTTTTGTTTTGCTTTTCAACCTTGAATTGGTCATGCAAGACTTACTGACATAGATGTATGGGAACCTTTTGGTTAAGGGGGTCAGAGGGTTTGATTTGCCTGAAAGTAAATTTCCAATAAAATGTCTTTTTATCAATTGACAATAAACAGTTAGTACAAATCACTCAACATACAGCTTAAAAGAAAAAAATATCAATTGCCTAAATTTTCCCCACAGTTTTGCCCAAATTTGGGAGGGCAGTTGCCCCCCCCCCCCGGCTTGTATGCCTATGTTTGCTGATTGACTCAGTAGTAGGACACTGGGCTGAGAGCAAGTCTAGAACAAAACCTGTTAAGTAAGTATCATGAGTTATTCCCCTTAGGCAGAAGAGTTCTCATCCACATCTGTTAAGGGGCACTGTTTTACGTTCTGGTCAATGAGTAGCCATATATTGCATTGTGTTTTTAGTAGATAAAGAGAGCTCAAGTGTGTGTATCGGTCATTATTTGAATAAAGGACCTGTAAGTAAATCTTCTGTTTGCATTTTTAATAAACCTACCTAAGACAAAAATCCTCTAGGACAAAACTCTCTTGGACAAAATCAACTATGACTAATCCCTGTCAGTTAAAGTGCAAAGTAGGACAATACTTTTGTTGAATTGAAACAGGACAAAACTTAAATAATGGTATTGATTTTTTACCTTCCTTATTATTTTTACTTAGGGAAAAGTGTTTATCTGGCCTCATATTCTAATCACACATTTATAAAGCTCAAACCTTTTTTTTTAGGCATCCAAAAAAATTAAAGGAGCTGTTTGAATATTGAAAGGGGACAATTGGATATCAGAAAATCAAGAGAGGGGAGCAAAAGAGGCATTTCCCTCTCATTGCCACAGCACAGAGAATAGTTGGGCAGGGTTTTGATGGATTGGGTATTTCCAAAAGGATAAGAGAAGTGCTTGCTCACCTGAAAGTTAGCGCCAGTCTAGGGTGGCAAGACTTCAATCTGGGTGGGGGCAACCCTTCAGTCTGGGGAAACATTGATATTTCTAATTATATACCGATTAAACAGAGACATTGATTGATCTTGAGCCAAGCTTGTTATCAATACTGAAATCAGTTTGCTGAACGAGATGAGAACACAAGGTGGACACATTAATTAATTAAAGTGGTGCACTCACTAAGAGCTAGCCACAAAAGGCTACAACAAAAGAGCTAAGACCTTGAAGGAGCTAGCCACAAAATAGCTAGCTACAAAAGAGCTTCTTTTTTAGCTAAGCATAAAGAGTTAGGTGACAATTGATAATACTTTTTTTTTTAGCTAAGCATAAAGAGCTAGGTGACAATTGATAATACTTTTTTTAGCTAAGCATAAAGAGCTAGGTGACAATTGTTAATACTTTTTTTTAGATAAGCATAAAGAGCTAGGTAATAATTGATAATACTTTTTTTTATCTTAGCATAAAGAGTTAGGTAACTATTGATAATACTTTTTTTTTTAGCTAAGCATAAAGAGCTAGGTGACAATTGATAATACTTTTTTTATCTAAGCATAAAGAGCTAGGTGACAATTGTTAATACTTTTTTTAGATAAGCATAAAGAGCTAGGTAATAATTGATAATACTTTTTTTTATCTTAGCTTAAAGAACTAGGTAACTATTGATAATACTTTTTTTTTAGCTAAGCATAAAGAGCTAGTTGACAATTGATAATCCTTTTTTATCTAAGCATAAAGAGCTAGATAATAATTGATAATACTTTTTTAGCTAAGCATAAAGAGCTAGGTGATAATTGATAATATTTTTTTAGCTAAACATAAAGAGCAAGGTGACAATAGATAATACTTTTTTTATCTAAGCATAAAGAGCTAGGTGACAATTGATAATACTTTAACTAACTAACTAGCTAGCTCTTTTGTGGTCTTAGCCCGTTTGTCAAAGCTTTTTTTAGCTATAACTTTTGTGGCTAGCTCTTTCAGGATGCATGCAATTAAAGACAAATGACAATGTTATTGTTGTTGTAGAGTTGCAGGGGCAGGGGAATCCAACAGAACCTGCAATTATTGAAAGTGTGTTCAGTAAGCAGTGCCATAGCAGATCCATACATCAGTGTCCACTGCCTCTTTTCGGGGGTGAGGACTCAAAAGTATATATTCGGAATATATCTTAGTGGCAACCCTGTTACCTGTTGACATGAGTATAAGCTACTGCCAACTGTAAAATCTCTGGTAGCTCAATCAGTAGAGCAGCTGCCATACATAGGCAGGCTTCCCAGAGTTATTCTCTATGTCCAATCCTTGCTGTTTTCTGATGGTCATAGACTGATGGTCTGAGAAGTTGCAATGGAAAGCAACCAAAATTAAGATGAAGAAAAGTTAGTAAAAAATTAATAAAGGAAAAAGATGTTTAACAAGCAAAAGGAAATATTTAGGGCAGCAAATATTTGAATTCAGGAAGGAAAAAATGAGGAAGCTGGGGACACTAATTAAAAACAAAGGAAGCTACAGTGAATAAAGATGGAAGAAAAGGAAGAAAAAAGAGAAGGTTAAGAATGAATGAACAAAAAAATGTTTAAAAAATAAACATATTAAATGATGAAAAATGAATAAATGAATGAATGAATGATTTTTAAAAAAAAGAAGCTAAATGAGGTCAAACAAAAAATATAAAATTCATGAATAATGCACGAAGATAAAAAGAGAGTCATAACATTAATATTTTAGAAGTGTTTAAATGAATACAGAAGAAACAAAAAAGTGGGGAACAGCTAATTAGTTATTCAGTTAACAGAATAAATTAACAGTTTCCTCACAAAAACAAAACAGATATGAAAAGATAAATACAACAAGAAAAAACTGAATAATTAAAAAAAATCAAGTTCAGTTCCTACAGGAACTTTGGCAGCAGACAACAATAATGATGAGGAATTCTAAGGAGACGCTTGTCCATCAAAATACATTCTGACTTTTGCAAATGACGCTTATTATTTTTTCAGCTTTTGTCTTTGATTTTCATGTTTAAGCAGAACCAATTGCAGCTTCAAGAAGAGGCTGCAACATGGGAGTCCGCTGCCCCTTTTCTGGGTGGGAGTGGAGTGCAAATGAATATATTCCAGAGGAGGTGTGGGGCAGGTAAGGGACTAGGGAGTGTTTAAGCTGTCACTGACATAGTGACCCTTTGATTCCCTGCCACTATAGGGTTCCAACTTTCAAACTCCCTTGTCATTGTTGAGAAGGCCCTGTTGGCCCCTCAACCCAGTGGATGCCCATGGCTACAAATACCTTATATGTGTGGCCAGATTGATTCCTGATTTATAAGTGCATGTTAGACTATCTTTTATTGGTTTCTTACTAGCAAAATACTGGTTGCTTTGCCAACGGTATACCTAGGGGTGGAAATCTAAATGCTGTAGTATCTGAAAAAACACATGGGAGTTGCCTGAAGTGACCTTCTCTGTCACTTAACCAAATCTTCTGCTCACGGACACTCGAAAGTGATTTCAATTCCACCTCATTTTAATTTCTCACCTTTCTTATTTTCTTGCTTCTCTCTCTCCCCGCAGTCTTTGTGGTCTTTGTGCTGCAATTCCATCTTCAGAACCTCTCCCCAACACAAGGGCTTCCCAGAGAAGTCTGTGCAAAGATGTTTTCGCCCCCCTCCCACCCACACACACAGCACAAACACCCTCATCATTTAGCCATCCTGTTTTCATCTTCTATAACCCTTTTAGCACGCCATACTAAATTTTCTTGCTATTTTATAAATGGACATATTGTATCTACTTAGAAGTTTTCGATACACAGCTCCATCCAAAAATATATCGAGCCCCCTCCCCCCCTTGCCCTCTGAGTCCCAATGCGATGCACCAGCCACACCCTCCTCTCAGAGGGTCTGCTCTACTCCCACCCCTTTCAACTTGGAATTTTCTTTTTAACTGTGACAGACAGAAGAACAAACAAATAGACACGTAAGAGTGACAGATAGATGGACACAGGCCTTATTATGAATATATAAAATATATGAATATACATTGCATTTTATAAACTTAGATAATAGAGATTTGCATTTCAGTGTGTTAGGAGAATAGGGTTTTTACCACAAATGGATTTTTAAAACTTTTTTGTTTTTATTACTTTTTATATTTTTTATTATTTTTAAATTCAGCATTTTTACTATGTCATCAGAACATAAAATTCTATTTTACTACAACAGTTGCATTCATTAGCATGACAGAGTATAAACACATATTGCTATTTTCAGTTTTCCTAAAAAACGTTTTTAAAAAAAGCTTCTCTCATAAGGAACCAGTTTATCCTTCTTTTCACTCTTTCTATCTACCATTGCCTGTTTTTTTATACATTTATTTTAATAACACACTGTAAGTCTGTCTAAAAGACAGTGATCTAAATGGTTCCTCGTTATTAACAATATGTCCTGCTGCCTTCATATCTGAATGACCTTAACAACTATAATTTATGAACTGTACTGCTTCCCATTATGAACTGTACTGCTTCCCATTCTGTCTGATAGACACATTTCTGAAACTTGTCCAGAATTTCCTTTTATTAAACTTGCTGTTGTACAACAGAGGTCATATATCATCAAATCATTGTTAGAATTTTGGTTTAGAATCTGATTGAGTGCAGATGAGTTGGAAATGTTCTAATGAAGGTTACAAATTATACAGTGCACCACAAAACATTAAACTCAAGTGAAAATGTTGAATAATTACATTATTATCTGGGGTAAATTCATTACCATTTGTGATTAAAAGGTTGGTCATCTTATAAACATTGTCCAATAGTAAAAAGTTGAGCAGTGATCATGAGTTGAGTATTTTTAATGGAATTTTAATTATTGAAAGTTTTTGTTGCAACTAAACTTTAAACTCATGGAGAATTGACATGATATAAAGGGTTCAAATTTCAATTTATCAGATTTTGCTGATGCTAAAATCAGTGTCAAGTCTACACAGTATTGGAAAGGGACCAAAGCTGTCCAATTTCGAACGTGGTAGGATTGTTGAACTTCAGAATTAGGGTATATTACAATGTGCAATAAATGAGCAAATTAATCAAAGTCAAACAGGTGTGAATCTTTTTTTGCATGGTCCAGATAGTTATGGAGCCAGGAATAGAGGTGGTAGACCCAAGAAGATTGTGATGAGAGGGAATTTATCAGAGCACTGCTGCAAATTTTCAATCAGGCCATCGCTCGTCTGAAGGCAGAAATAGGGCCAGAGATTATCAGATGAAAAATTAGGAATTCAGGATTCAGGTACAGAAAAAGATTGCAGTGTCCAGGTCTGAAAATGATCCACAAACAATGCAGACTGGAATCTGCAAGACTTCATCAGATGTGGATTCCAGCTCTGAAAATGATTTGACATGTTCAGTATGAAGTGTATCAAAAAGCTTTTCTTTAGTAAATGTTCTCGTAATTAAATTACTTGGTAAGGTCACTGTAGTTCTTTGTCATCTGAACTGAGAAACAACTATAATCAGACAATGGCAATAGGAAAACAAATTAGATCTTCTAATATAAATATCTTCTTCTTTTTCAGCCTTGGGCCAAGTCATAATCCCTTGTCTTTTGTTAGATGTAGGCCTTCCCCAGCCACTGTCATAGTAACGTGTTCATATTATTATCTGAAATGTTTCTTATGTTATGTATTGTGTTATGTTATGTTTTATGTATTTCAGAAAATAAAGATTGGCTGTATATAGAAAGCATAAGTTCTGGTCATGAGCTGCTTCTCTATCATCTTGGTTGAGGTCGTCACACCATCGGGCGTTTTGGCAACCATGGCTTTGCTTCTATGTTCTGGGGATCCACTTGGTTAACCTGAAGGTCCATATGTTGTCAATCCTTCTGGCATCCTCAGTAGGCTTTTGTATAGACCAGGCAGCTGGTAACAAAATATGGCACTTCTTTTCTGATAAAAGTTTTATTTACAAATGATCTAAGAAAAAAAGAAAGAAAAGAAAGTACTGAGAATCTTGAGCATTCATGCATTGCTCATTAACAATTCAGTCTTGCATGACTTGAAGTATTCTTTGACAATTGTCAGTAACAGACATGCTCTCTTGACTATCCTTATTTCACAAAGACTGCGTCCCGTTCTTTATGGCAACTTCATACACAGTGTGTTCAGATGTACAAAACAAATCCATGCTGCAATAATGGCAATTAATTCTTCAGTTCAAGCATGGCCCCACAAAGGAGCAAAAGAATGGTGATCAAAATGTCAGAGGTTTTATTCGAAGCAGGGACAGCCCTAGGGTTCCTCATGCCCTGGGCAAACTGAACTTTGGTGCCCTTAAATGTATAGTACTATCTTAATCATTTATTTATGTTTTACAGTGAGAAAAATTAATTTTTAAAGAATAAAAAGTTTATTAAAATAATTCTGTTTCATTTATTCACTTCCGATTTTCCATTTGTTTTTGGAAAGTCCTGTCTCAGACACATGACAGGCGCTCCCTGGCACTTGGCACCCTAGGCGACTGCCCGTGTTGCCAGGTGCTGAATTGGTATGACATTCATCATCATCATTGGTTCCTGTGGGCTTGCTGTTCAGCAAAAGGCCTCATCTGCAGTTTAAGTCAGAGGTCATTGTTTCTTATGGGGTGGAGTTGCCAGCCCTACACCCCTCCCTCTACTTTAACTTGGACTTGGGATTCCTGGCCTTTTCTGTCTCTTAGTTGAACTGACTTTACATGGTTAAATGACTCCAACTGCCCCACTATGAGGGAAGAAGTGGATTCATGCCTTACCCAACGGCATCTGTATGAAGTGAATGCAAGCTTGAATTTGGCTCACTGATTCTGTTTTCTGTGCCGATAACCATTACGACACACGTGTATCCATGTATATATATATATATATATATATTATACTCATGAACATGAAAATATGCATGTGGATGTAATCATACACTGGCATATACCCGACAAAACCTATGCACACACTCACCCACACACACATGTGCACACACACACAAACACATATAGAGTGAGTGCAAAAAGTATCCGATACATTTCAAAACGCTCATTTTAACATCCTCACACAGCTTAAAAATTGACAGAATTCAGACCAAAAGTAAAAAAATATTGAAATAAGATTGCACTTTGAAAAGTTATATAGAAAAATCAGAAATCTTTGGTCCAAATTCTGTCAAAATAAACTTTTTGAAATGTATCGGATACTTCTTGTACTCACTATATATGTATGTACACACACATACACAACACACACACATACAAGCAATGAAACATACCCTAATGAACCTATGTACACACACACATAACACACATACATACAAACAATGAAACATACCCTAATGAACCTATGTACACACACATATACAAGCAATGAAACACACCCTAATGAACCTATGTACACATACACATATATACAAGCAATGAAAAAAAAGCCCAGAATCCCTGAAAAAACTCTAATAGAAATGGAAATATCTATTTGGCATCTTCTTCCTTTATTTTGAGCCTTGCAGAAACAAGTCCAACAATTGGAAAGTCAAAGTCGTATCAGTCATAAAAGATGCGAAACGAATTAAAAAGTAAAAAAATAATTCTGCAAAAGGCAATTTGATCTGCGATCAGTTTCCCATTTAGCCTGGCTTTTAATCTTTGATCAGCGCCGCTTCCATTGGTTGAGCTCAAGTCTTACCAAACGCTTCCTCACATATTATTTCCCATCAGCCTCTTCTTTTTAGAAACCGTCAACCAAAACTGTTTTTCTTTTTCTTTTCTTCTTGAATGTTCTTTGGTTTTTGCTCTCTTTGTCTATTCTTCTTTCTTCTTCAACGGTTTCATCGTTCGGCCATTTTGTTTTCATTCCCTGTTGCTTCAATATTCTTCTACTTTCTGCATTTTTCTTATCTCTACTTTTCTTCTTTTCCTCTTCTTTTTCTTGTCATTCTGATTTCATTTTATCTCTCTCTCTTCTTTTTCCTTCTTCTCCTTTTCTTTCTTCTTTTTCTATTTCTTGTCATTTACTTTTTCTTCTTTTTCTTCTTCATTTCTCTTTCTTACACTTCCTTCTTCCAATTCTTCTTCTTCTAATTTTCTTATAATTTGGGGGCCCCCAAGAGCTTCATGAATAGTATTTCACCTACTGCATTTCTACTGAAAAATCTCACT
>VCCN01007234.1:2354184-2365199 GCA_006491835.1 Architeuthis dux
GATAGTTGCCTAGATCGTGCTTATCTCCTTTCTTGTGGAGAGACTTTAATCAAAAATAATTCTACGATCCATAGACCTTTGACTGTCTACTTGAAGTTTTCTTCGTAAAATGCCAAGACAAAACATTCCAAGACAAGATACACCATTGGAAAGTCGAGGAAATTCTCTTTCCAACAATATATATATATATATGTATATATCTCCTTCATGAATTAAATCCATAATTCTGCCTATAAAGTATACTTGAAATTTCCTTGTAAAATCCTGGAATACCTATAAATTATTTTATGGTAAAATAAAGTGGATTTTTTAATGCCTCATGTCTGAAACCCATGATTTAGCCTTTTAAAGTACTCAGATATGTCAACTGGGAGACGAGATATGAAATTCTGGGTTTATTTTGTATATGCTGGCGGCCATTTTGTTTTATGCAAATGAGGTAGTTCTTTCCAACCTTTTTCTTGGGAGCATCTTTCTGAAAGAGGATATCCCAAGGAACATGTTGGTACCTTAAATGTAGAATCATGGGTGGGGGGTGCACGGTAGTCCCTGCTGTCCCCCGGACTATAGCATTCCAAGGGAAATTATGAATCACCGCCACCCATATATGCTTCTTTTTACCTCGTAAATTAAGCAGTGGTGATGGTAAAATTGATTTACCTTCATGAAAATACTACCAGTACGGTTTGAACCAAAAATTCATGATTTAAAAAACAAAAACAAGAAAACAAGTCTGGTTAGTCACTAATTAGGAACTGTCATGTGACCAACGTTTTTAGGCAGCATGCCGTGTTGAGGATGATCAATTAATAAATTGGAAAAAGGGATGATCAATGAATAAGTTAATTCTCTTGACTTTTGTTGGGCGGTGATGACTAAAAAAGTCTGAATTTTCAAAAGCGTGACCACTGCCGGGCACAAAATAAGGGACTAATTAAGTATAAACTTAAATTGTAATTGAACCACCCACTAAAAACTAGTTCTGGGCGTGTGTGGTTTACATTTTTTAAAACTGTTTTTTCTAGACATAATAAGGAGTAAATGTTTTATATTTTCAGCCCTCTAGCTCCATTGGTGTGCCATGTACCCATGATACATACATAGCCAGCCAGCCAAACCCACTTGAAAAATGAAGAAACCTATGTTGACAGTTTGGATGACAGTTTTGATTAAAGGTTTCTAATATTTTAAATAAAATAGATAATATGTTAAATAAAATAATAACATTGGACTGAAAATGATAAGCTCTTACTACATGGGAATAGCCCAAATGGTTATAACATTGGTCTGAAATTGGTGAGGTCTTACTGCATGTGAACATCTCAATAGTTATAACATTGTACTGAAAATGATGAAGTCCTACTGCATGGGAATAGCTAAATGGTTATAACATTGGACTAAAAATGGTGAGATCTTACTGCAGGGGAATATCCCAATGGTTATAATATTGGACTGGAAATGATGAGGACTCACTGCATGAGAATAGCTCAATGGTTATAACATTTGACTGAAAATCAGGAGGTCCTACTGCATGGGAATAGCCCAATAGTTATGACTTCCAACTGAAAATGATGAGGTTGTAATGCATTTGAATAGCTCAATGGTTATGAAATTGGATTTAAAATTATGTAATCTTACTGCATGGGAATACCTCAATGGTTATAACATCGGACTTAAAATGGTGTGGTCTAACGGCATGGGAATAGCTCAATAGTTATAAGATTGGACTGAAATAGTGAGGTCTTACTCTATGGGAATAGTTCAATGGTGATAACATCGGACTGAAAATTATGAGGTTCTACTGCATCTGAGGTGGGAGTTACTTTTCTAGGAGGGGTCAATGTGTGGTGGGGGGAGCTAGGGTGTTTGGGAATCTCTGGACTGATTGACCCCTCCTAGAAAAGTAACTCCCACCTCACACACATACAAACCAGAGATCTGTGGCATAAAAACACACGAAACAGTCTCAGCCACTACATATGAGATGGATGACAGACACAGCACACATATCCAGGATCGCTAGATGCAGGCCACACGGATAATTGCAGGACTTCTGCCATGTTCAACTTTCTTCTGAAGACGTCGCTAGCCTCGACGAAATGCATAAAGATTTATCCTCGTGATAATAAACATGTTTGAGATGTAACAAGCTTTCTCACTCTTTTTCCTTTTCCACATTGTCTAACCATACCCATCATTATGTCGGATTCCCTCAAATCCACACTATAAACATATATATATATGAAAAAGTGTTTTTTCTCATTCTCCAGGTGACCAATATCTTTTATCAGCATGTCGTATTGAGGGTGATCAATTAACAAATTGGAAAAGGTGGGGACCAACGAATGAGTTACTTCTCTTGCCTTGCATTTTGTTGGGCAATAAAAGTCCAAATTTTCAAATGAATAACCATGTACACAAACTAAAATAACCATGTACACAAACTAAAATAGCCATTTACACAAACTGAAAATTGAACCCCCTACTAAACACCTATTTTGGAGGGGGATTTAAAAAAACACTTTCCCTACTCATTGAGGGGAGTGTGTGTGCACAATTTCAAGTTTCTACTATGTGCGGTTAGGGATGGACAAAGTCCAGATAGATAGATAGATAGATAGATAGATAGATAGATAGATAGATATAAATGTTAGAACACATGAATAACCTAAACCCAACAACAGTATTTAAATCAGTGTTGTGGGTAGCAGTGTTTAATATAAAAAACACACCGCAGGAAGAACTTCTTCTCAAAAAGAACTATCAATAATTGGAACACCTTAGTGGATTATGATCCAAATATATTGGAGGCAAGTATAGTTAGCAACTTCAAGAACAAATATTACATGTACACGACACAAAACAAATCTACCAACCAACCAAGAAAATAACTCTAAACAAAAGTGAAGAGGCGAGCTATAAGCACCCATATGTGCGTCATTTACTAGCTAACACATTTAATGTGGTAAATGACAGAATGAACAAAACTTTAACAACAAAAGTTTACTTACAAAACCCTTTTTATTCTTTTAACTACAATCGTCCGACCCGTCCGTCTTCTATTACCTCCACAATCAATACAGCCGCCTCACCAGAAGTAAACAAACACTCTCCGATTTAAGGGGCTTAACTCATATTAAATTAAATACTTCAAAGCTATTCCTCTTTTTCCTTTTCTTTTGAGGTGAGCTGAGTCTTCATAATAATACAAATGTTTTCTTGTGTCCCACTAAATACTTAGAAAATAAATATAATATTTTTCCGCAAATGTTCCATTCAGACCTTCAACAACATGACGTTTTCAACCTTCAGACAAACGTAATCAAAATCTAGTGGAACCTCAAACTGGTTGTCTATCAGGCTTTCTTCAAAAAGGAATTTCTTCTTGATCCTGAAATTCGTCGTGAACACATTGTCTGCCTATCTGTTTATATAATCCTTAGCTATATTGGACTGTTAGTTGATTTGTTCAATGACTTCTGGGTTACGTTTAAGATAACATTCAAGTCGAACTTACATGAAACGAACGTGCATTATTTTAGCGTCAGGAATTCCAACCGTGCGACAAATAACTTCGGTTATTTCAACCACGTAGTCCAACAGCGATACTATTTAGCCCCGTTCTCCGTATACCAATTCAGTTTCGATCTGTCTCCGGATATTCAACTTCTCTTCAAGTTGGAACACCCAACATAGATCCGCATTCTCTTGTCTAACTCCCTCAGACTAATCAGCACTACCTTTAAGGCCGTTTCTGGCATCTTCAGACATTCACTGCGACTCAATTTCTTTTATTCATTCCGCGGTCCTGCCCAGAACCTTGCTTCTCTTCCTTTTTCTATCTTTACTTGGAAAAGCCCAAAAGTACACTGAGTGATGATCTTTTCTGTATCAACCGTTCTATTATCCACAAGACTAGTAAGGTTTTTTTTTACTGTTGACCTTTATCAAAATCTAACCAAAGCGCGTCCCTGGCTTCTCCTTGATATGAATATTTACAGCTTTAAGATTCGATGTTTCTTCCATTAATTTTCTTGGTTTTCTTTGTGACTTCTTCAATTTTATATGAACTATGTTTTCTTGTGTGTGTCTCGATTCAGATCCCATTCCTTAGGACCTTCTTTCAGACATTCGTTTCAGTTTCGGTTTTCCTAACGTATTCCATAAAACCGTAGCTTTAATCTCTAGGCTGTTTCTTCGATTTCTCTACTGGCTTCTGTAATCTGGCTACCTCAGATCCGTCGTCTGGCGTCCTCAGAATACCGCCTGGCTTCTTTAACTTATTAACCTCCGTAGTCACCGTGGGGTAAGAGATCCTACGGGAAATGGGCGATTAATTCCTAGTATGTATGGGTGTCCACTGCAACTGCATATCTGAGTCACTCCGAAGTGACGCCTGCTCTACCACACGATATTGTATTAGCTCCAATCTCCTTTGTCTCAGCTCCCCGACTCAATGAGGGTTCTTCCAAGACCCTTCTTCCTCTATTCTGTTTTATTGCAATCTGGACGGATTTCCCATACCGGTAACTAGTCCTGGTGTCCGTGGAAGGGCATTCTTGCCGTATACGCCCAAAGTTTCCACAGATAAAAGCTCTATTTCCGATTCCCTTGTCACAGTGCTGAGAAATATGACCATTCATCACAGTATAACAGTAACATGCTATGTGGCCAACTTCATTGCACTTGTAGCAACGGACTTTTATAGAGTAGCAATCACTAGCCAAATGACCTAAACGGTGGCATTTTAAACAGCGATTTGAGTGGTTTGCTCGCCTATTATTTTCCGGGTTTCCAACTTCCCAATTTTCGAATTCAGAGATCAGATGACCTAAGTCGACATATCTACGGCAGTGACATTTAGAATCATCAAATATTGCAGGTTTCGAAAACTTCATTATACTTTCCTTGTATCTTGCCGCATTTTCTGGAAAACGTCCTCCTCTTTTCTAGGATAATCTGACACTCTGTCCGAACAAATCCTCTTATCTCCATTTTTGAAGATTTGCGTCAAACCAGATCTCACCTGGTGTTTGGAATCTTCACATTTATCTCCTGCCAAACCTCTGAATATTTGTTTCAATACTGGTACCTGTATCGGTTCTTCAGAATCATCCACCTTTGTAATAACGTCACTACTTTTTCGGTTTTTGAAGAATCATCTTACCTATTGTCTGTTTGTTATCTTCAATAACCTTTTCAGAAATCTCAAGTTTTTCATTCAAAATGCGTTCAGTGTCATTATCATGTTCCTCACTGATTTCTACAATAACCTTATCCATAGCCTTCTCAGACAAATTCTCAGCATTGTCTTCTGCTGCACAAGGAGATTTCTCATCGTCAACCACACACTCAGCTTCTTTCAATTCTTTTTTAAACTTTTGTTTCTTCTCAGAATCACATTCAAACAGTTTGTCTTCTGTTGCAACTTTGCATATTTGTTATTTAAGCTCTTCACTCATCCATTTAATGACTTGATATCTGTGTATTTCGTTTATCATTAATATATTTTAGTTCTTGCTCAAGCTGATTATTTTCTTTCAAAATAATATTGTAGCGTTTTTGTTGGGTTTGTGCTCAATTCTCAAGTGTTCAAATTCGTCAAAGACTTCGGAATATTTACTTTCCCAATGTTGTATTTCGTGCCGCCACCTTTGTTCGTGTGTAGATTGCTCCGATTTCAATCTGGTAAATAATTCTTCATATTCCAAAATGTTCCTTTCTAAATCAATTTCTTCAATCAGTTCCAAGAAAGAATTTCCTTTAACTTTTGTTTCGACTTCCTCATCACTATCACGCGTATACTGTTCAATGTATTCAGTTTTCTCATGTAATTTCGTTTCCTTCCGTTTTTCACACCTTTTACGTATCTTCGTATTTTCCATTTTTCCTTCCTTTTTTTCACTTTTTATTCTTCTAGGCATCGTCAGTGATTGCCTCATCACTGTCAGTTCTTTTATCATCATTTTCTTTGAATGGTTTGTCTAATGTCTTCTTTTGCACTGCCCATCAAGGTGAAAAATACAATCGACCTGTGATGACTTGGGCTTCGAAGAAAGACACGAAATCAAACAATATATATAAAAGACAACCTACCTTTTTTTTCCTATGAAGAAACACAATGGGATCAGTCAAGTTCTTCGGTTCGTCTGTTAGCTTTAGTTAGTGGATTTAGTACTGGTTAGTAGTTGAGAAGATAGGGAGGAAAAATAGAATAGAGTGTGGTTAGCATTCAGAAGATCTAGCTGATCTTTAGATATGCTTGGTTTAGGAGACGCAAAAATAGGTGCGTCAAGTTGACTCTGACTAGCGACTTCACCTAAAAGCGCAGCAAACTCGAGACGCTGAGGTTGACCCCAAGATCAACTGTCTAGACAAGCAGGAAGTGCTTCTAAAAATAGGAAAAGCCAACTCCTCTTGTCCCGAGGTCATGACAGGACCCATCTTAAATTATTCAATTTTACACTTGTTCTCCCATAAAGCCATGTCCCCTTCCAAGCTGTGTAATTCTCCGACATCAAAATTGGTATATCCACGTCTGTCATTTTCGTTTTTACTTTTTCAACTACGGCCTGCTACCAATGTTAAGTAATAAATTACAGAATCAACAAAACTTTAACAACAGAAGTTTACTTTAACTCAATATTAAATGAAATACTTAACAAAAATCACCAGTTACTCCCATTCATATTTGTTAAGCTTAGTTTCGTCTGGCTGGAGATCATAAGTATGGGGAACCTAGTGAGGATCAAACTCACTGCAGTAGTAATGATCTTTGACATTGTTAACCTTTGCTCTACGGCAAGACACCGTCAGACGCTTGCATGATTTTGTTTTTCCTCAGTCAGATTTATACTAGTGTTCAATATAGTCATGTATATGTGACTTGCAGTTTCTCCTTCAGATAAAGCGTTAGAATCCCGTTCTTCTCAGAGTTTAATACAGTAAACTCTATTTGTAACGGCACCCGATATAACGGCACTATTTAATGACACACGTGTTCAAATGGCACGTTTGTTAATCACCGCTACCCACAACACTGGTTTATTGCTGGGTTTACTAATCACCACTACCCACAACATTGGTTTATTACTGGGTTTAGGTGGTCTGACATGTATATGTATCTATGTATTTATCTTTATTGATACTATTGTTCGGACTGAGATCCTCATCTTGGTTGTCATTTCCACAACGTTTCGGCCGATGTACCCTCCGGCCTTCTTCAGGTGTCAAGTTTTGTCGGTCACTTACCGGATAAAAACTTGACACATGAAGAAGGCCGGAGGGTACATCGGCCGAAACGTTGTGGAAATGACAACCAAGATGAGGATCTCAGTCCGAACAATAGTATCAATAATACTAACACCTCATCTCAGAAATACCGAACTCAGGTATTTATCTTTGTATCCGGACTTTGCCCAGCCCTAACCGTTCATAGTAGAAACTTGAAATTTTGCACACACACTCCCCTCAATAAGTAGGGAAAATGTTGATTTTTTGTTTTGTTTTTTAAATAGGTTTTAGAGGAGGGGTTCAATGTGCAATGTAAATTTATGCCAAATTGGTCACTAGTTTGTGTCCGCTTGTTTTTTGAAAATTCAGACCTTTTTAGTGATCACAGCCCAACTTTTTAATTGATCACCCCCAACATAGCATATATGGGTGGCGCTGATTCATAATTTCCCTTGGAATGCTAGTTTTATACACTATTGTCAGATTAGTTTAAGCTCTTGAAATAATGCCCCTAAATTAATTTATTAACTTTTTTTAATACACATTTCCTTTATTTTTGCATTAAAACTTGTGCTTGTCCAAGGTATATTCTATGAATTCACTAATACGTTCAACAAACAATTAATTACATACCACCATTTATATGGTAAGCATAATTAATTTTTGGTTCATTCATTTTCTTTGTAGACCTTTAACCCGTATATGGGGCATTAGACTGTGAAGGGTTATTACAAGATTTTTGGTTTCTCATTATTTATACACTTTGTATAAAATCCACTTGTTATAATGGGACATTCATTATAACGGCACTCTTAAAGCCCCGAGGGTGCCGTAATAACGGGAGTCCTCTGTAGTTGAGAGAATAGAAACCAACGCTGCTAACCAAATAAAATCTGAAAAATGTTAATTTGCAAAATAATGTGTCTTGTATTAACTTTTATCTTTAATTCCGACTTGAAATTTTTCACGTTTTATATGCATGAATTAATTTTGTCTGCATAAATTTGTCAACTGAATAAAAGTCCCGAGAGGAAAACTTTGGAAAACTTGGAACCACAGAGTGACCGAAAATCTGTGAGAGAAACTTTTACAATTAGGACATTGGAAGAAGAAGAAGAAGAAGAAGAAGAAGAAGAAGAAGAAGAAGAAGAAGAAGAAGAAGAAGAAGAAGAAGAAGAAGAAGAAGAAGAAGAAGAAGAAGAAGGCAAATAATCAGAAAAGGACCTAACGTAGAATGGGGTAATTGAGAACGTATTTAGGCTATTCTCCAGGTTCACCAAAAGTTAAGTCAATGTTGGAAACGTTTTACTTTCAGCAGGCCTACAAATTAATTAGTTTCTAACATACGTATTATATAAAATTTTCCATAATGTTGGTAGAAAAAATATGGGAGCTACACAAACATATCCTCTCAATTGCCCTATCGTTGGGGCAATTGAAAACATATTGATTCGGAGGCATCATATTTGAACAAATTCAAACTAAGAAATATTTGAGAACAATAATTAAACTACAACTAATATCTTTCTAACAAACAGGTTTTTTGCCGGTTACATTGCTAAAAATAACAACATTTGTATAGCAATCTCCCAGTTTTAGTTTCATGACGATATCCCCTCCATTTGTTATACAAAATGGATATACCTGGGGAAAGCTTAATAGTTTGGTATTGGATTTTGCTGAAAAAAGAACAAAATTTAATTTAATAAGATTTTAAGAATATTTCGCTACGAAATTATTTTAACTTACATAGATTAGTACCTAAAGGGTAATGGCATACTCTAAACACTATAAACAGTAAATATACTGATTAATAAGTGCTAAGTCGTTCTCAATTGCCCCCGCGTTCTCAATTACCCCATTCTACAGTATTCATGAGAATAGGTTATATAACGTATTAATGAAATTATTATAGGCGTCCCTCGATATAGCACGGTTCATTATAGCGCGGTTGTGATATAAAGTGAGTAGGTGGTGGACCCCAAACAACTTTGCATATATTATCGCCCACTCGTCCAGAAAACCGCGAATAAAAACAATTTCACCAAAAGTCTTACTTAGTAAAACTAAAATATTAAATTTCTTCAGCTTGCAATCAATTAACATATAGTTACATGGTCTTTTACACATAATCTCTTTGATTTTGTGATGAAAACAAAACATTCATTCACCCGTGAACTTGTTTTAGCACTCGTAATTGACTTTTGATTATTCCCGGCCCAGTTATAACGCAGTTGTCTTTCTTGGACCCCAGCACCCTCATTATAAAGGGAAATTACTGTAATATTTTTTTTTAGTTTCTTTTTTTACTTCTGCCTTCTGGTTGCTTCTTGGTAGCTCGATTGGTAGAGCAGATAGGCGTAAACTGTGATCCGTCCATAAAGGGTGTGGGTTCAAATCCCACCTAAGGCTTATTCTTTATTTTCTGATCGACGGTGTTTGCCAACTGTCGAAGGATAATCGTTCTGAACAAAAGTTGCAATAAAAAGCAACTAATAAATTAAGATGAAGGTAAGAAGTAGTCATAAAAATAAAAATAAAAATAATGGTACTGTAATAGTCATTGGGTAGTTTCACATGGGATGTTTATTTTACATCATGGAGGATAATGGTAAAAATGGAAGATTTACTACTGTAATTCCATTTTTTGGCTGATCCATTGTAAATCGAGATATAAGTTGTTATTATTGGAGCTATTGGAACACCAAACAGCAATGGTGTCTACACAAGAAGCTGGACTAATTTTCAAGTACGATTTCAAATTAGGACATAATGCTGCTCAAGCTGCTGATAACCTCAACAAAGTATTTGCCTTTTTAAAGAAATCTCGTCTCTTTCCAAATTCATCTGCCCTCTACCCACTACCGTCTGTCACAGTAGCTTCACAAGAAAGAAAGAAAGAAAGAAAGAAAGAGAGCAAAGACACGACCGCACAAAAGCTATCCTGACTCGATGCAGACAACTCTTGAAAAAAAACAACAACCGGATCTGCGAGAGAAAAGTTCAACACTCCTCGTTTCCATTTTGTCAATTCCACAAGTTCTTTGACATCCCGTTGTTCCCCCTTCCTTTCCAACTCACACTCACAATTTCTATATGGAAACTTCTTCAAACTTGTCCTCTCCTATTTTTCGCTTCGTCCTTCTCTCTTCTTTTCTATCCTCCTTTTTGGCAGGAAGGACCAACATTCAGATTCTTGTTTTATTGACTTTATTTAAAGAAGAAAAAAAAACTTGGTTCCTGTTCCACTCCTTCAACTTTGGCGACAACGATGCCTGTTCATTTCGACAAAGATCCATTTTCGCTTTGTTGTTATTTGTGCAATTCTGCCAGGACCTGCATTGTGTTAGTTTCTTAATATTTGATGATGGCTTTTTTGTTTTTTAAATGTCTTTCTTGTTTTTTTTTTTGCTGGGAATGTATGTTGGATTCTTAGAATTTAATCTTGAGAGTTTTCTGATATTCAGTGTACAGGAATTTGGTGTTTTAATGAGAAATGAAAAGCAGACACTTGAAAGTAAGGAAACAAGTGTGCAATGAAATACACATGTCTGCTTTACCCCCAAAAGGACACATAGACATAGAAACACCCACACACATACGCACAAACACAAACACACTTATTCAAAATGCATGTTGTATTGATGTGATACAATCAAAAACAATTAAATGTATAAGGGCATCAAAACATATCCAGAGATAAATATATCCGGGAACTTTCTGTAATATGAACTCATCATCACCATTTAAAAATTATAATAAACGGCTTCTTCTGTGATATA
>VCCN01007234.1:2464022-2475548 GCA_006491835.1 Architeuthis dux
TTTTGACAATTATGGCGGAGACGCTGCCACAGTGAGTTTTAAGATTTCAGCAAGGGATTTGAATCGTGCAATTTTCTTTCATCGTGTTAATTAAAATTAATTTGTACTAATTGAGCCTTTGTTTTAATTACTGATTCGTACTAAACTGATTTTTGCCTAATTTGAAATCCTATTAATTGTGATCAGCATTTTAAAAAGGCCGGTTTTATTATCGCATTTGAATCTGAACTGAAAAGATGTTGCTGTTGTTAACCCATGAATCCCGAGATCGTAACTTCAAAGCAATAAACCCTGTTTTTTTATATATGTTACGTCCAATCGGTGAAATTGCCTAATTGACGAAATTTTAACTTCTTTTCCACAAAGTAATTAAATACGTATTTTAATTTGATCAAAAGTTCATTTAGTCAAAACAAAGATATAAAACAATTATTTTTTTTACAATCAAATGTTTATGTATTCAAAGTGAAATCAAACCTTAAGTACATTTCGCCAATTAGGCAATTTCATATATTTCAAATATATATAAATATATATAAATTTTACAATTTCCCCGCAATCCGAAAGTGAGGAACTCCTATAAAAAAAAAACCTTTCGTAAACCGAAATGGCGTAAAGTATTGATCAAAATGATGTCGTTTCTCGGACTTATGGCCCGAAGCAACAAAAGAAAACTGAATGTCTATCTTTAGGGCCGCCCTGCTGTAACCCCATTGCACTTAAAAGGGTAGGGTCAGGGTGGATCCCTGATACCTGAGTCGTCCCAATGGTAAATGCCGAGGGAACTAGTCAATTTCTGGCACTACCCACACGTACACATGTTGGTTCCCACACTAAACTCGACCATGTGTCACATTCGTGGGGAGGCGAATAGATACCCCGCTTTCCGGCCATTTGGCTATGATTAGTCGTGTTTCGTGTTCGGGTGGGACAAGTCACTAATGAAGCTGGCCTGGTCTCTGGACATCTTTCTACACAACTTTACACCGTTAGTGCAATGGAGAGGTACTCTCTTCATCGCACTAACGGAGTAGAGTTGGGGGAACATGCTGAGGCCTGCAGCAAAATCCCGTGGAACTGGGCAAGTTTTTCCCTCGCCCACACGTACGCGTCTGGGGCCCCACATCAAACCTGACCTTGCGTTGTATTTTCCCTCGTGGTGTGGGGGCAAATAAATAGAATCATTCATCAAAATGACGTTATATATGCTACTAATTAAAGTGACGTCATATATCATTATTAATGAAAATTAAATCAACATCCAAGTTACAGATTTCCAGAGTATTTCACTGAAGTAGAAACTTCGGGAAATGTGGAGGTGCGAGTGGCGCAACGGCATGGATAATAGATTCGGTGAGTTAGCCTCGCCCTGACACCCTGGAGTGTTATAACACGAGGGTGGACGAGGATTTGGGTGTCATTGGATCTGGGAGGTGGGAGTTCCGCCACAAATGTCCCCTCCTGACTCACCGTTGGTGTGGGATGGCCAAGTCCTCCTCAGATGAGTCGCCGCCACCCCCACGAAACTTTGCCAGGAGTTAGAGTTGGCACTCCAAGAAAATAAACATTGTCGAAGGGTTTCTCTGATATTTAAAACTTTAGAATTGAAAAAATAACCTGAAGTAAAGATTTAAAAGTTTCAATTCTAATTTGATAAATAGAAAAAGCATTTTCAACAAAATGTCGGTTTGGTCTAGACCAGCAAATAACAAATGAAATGGTGCGAAGAAAAAGCGCGCTGGCGGCCACTTGGCGACCCCCTTGGTGACCCCCTACCTGCAATTTCGATCTTTTCACCTTTTTTCTTTTATTTCCGTTGGTGGCGGCTATTCGAATCCGGGCTTTAATACTGTAATGCTTGACATGGCAAAGAAAATTGGATGGAGCTAAAAGGCGAAATTATAGACAACGTCCAAATCTAATCAGTAAGATATTATTCCAGTGGGTAAGCATTTTGAAAGTAAATGACGAAGCAGCAATGAAGCATTGCTTGTTGGGCCTGTCTGTCCGCCTGTTTGTTTCGCTGGCTGGCTGGCTGGTTGGCCGGGAACACGGAATGAAAATGTGTCGAATTTGGAATTGTACCCCCTCTCCCCGACTCTCTCTCTCTCTCTCTCTCTCTCTCTCTCTCTCTCTCTCTCTCTCTCTCTCTCTTCTTTAGTTACTATCTAACTATATATATCCTCTCTCTCTCTTTTTTTTCGTCAGTCTATTGCTTGGCTTTCTTCAGCTCTATTATATCCCTCTCTTGCTTTCTTCTTATCACTAACTGGCCATACACACGTTCTCTTTCTCTTTGTTACTCTCACTCTCTCCACCCCGACACACGGACTTTCATTGTTACACACAAGCACATACCTACATACATACATACATACATGCATACATACATATGTTCCAATAGATACAATGCTCTATGGGGTAAGCATAAGTCTATACTCCTTTCCTGATTATGTACAATATCTTAAAAACTGTTCTAGATAGAAACATGAATGATAAAAAAATGAATATCACCAATATCCAAATGGTGTTCGAAATCGAGGAAATACGTTATGCTCCCTCAGTAGATTTGTCTATGCGTGCGTTCGCGTGTGTGTGTGTGTGTGTGTGTGTGTGTGTGTGTGTGTGTGTGTGTGTGTGTGTGTGTGTGTGTGTGTGTGTGTGTGTGTGTTTTCAAACCCCTCTTCCTTTACTTTCTATAATTTTAATTCAAAGGATGGTCAGTTGTTTACCATAGTTATACGGTTGGGGTTCGGAGATTTAAAAACAATACCGTTTTTTCTATCGCTATGGCTCTCCAAGCAGTCTCGGTCAAAGACCACCACCTCACGAATTTCTTATAAATCGATTATTCAAATTGAAAAGTGTCAATACATTTAGTATTATGGAGGCATTCGGATACGAGGGCGAAAACCTCGATCGTACAATATCTAAAGTACCCAATATATAGTCTGAAAAGTTTTTCAAATTTTACAACGAAAAAATGTTTTTAAATTCCTCTTATTTGATTCGTGGTCCATTCACCCTTGGTTTGGGAATGTAACTGAAAAATGCCGCCAAAATTGCCCCCCTCCCCCGACCACCTGTTTTTACCCATGTCAGCAGCGTCGTCCCAACATTTCAACAAAAACATTTTTCTAAAAAATATTTTTATAGAGAGGAACAAATATATTTAAAACAGTTTACAGGGAGGAAAAAACCTTTTCACGGCTTTTTGCGAAAGGGATTATACGGCCAATGAACAGTGAAAAAGACAATTAAACATTGGTATATTAACAATTTTATTTTTTATCTTTTCAATTTTTTCCCGACTGGTTTCGGCCGATTTGGCATCTTATGGGGGAAATTTCTTTGAGAAAAAAATGTTTAATCAATTGTACTTTTAGAAAATTGTTTTTTTTAGAAAAACAGTTAAATAAATGCTTCATTTGTTTTTCAAACCCACGTTGTTAAGGGAAACAAAACGCTACAGATAAAGTTGAGATAACAAAGTAAATATGAACGCTGTATATCTATAGCAAATTCACTTGTTTAAAATTTTGAATTTTAAAATTTAAAATATGTTTGTTGTTGGCGTTTTTGATAATCCAAAAATAAAATCGAAGCTAAAACTGGATTTAAGGAACATTTTAAAGAATGTATGTTATAAGTATATTAATATAAAAGTATGTTACTTTGTATTTAGTTGTTTTTTACGGTGATTCAGTTTAATATTAAGGCCATCGGGGGATAACATTTTTAGACGTATATCCATTTGTCTTCATGAGATTCTAATGTTGATGTTGTATTGTTAGATAAGTGTTTTTCTATTTTTTCCATGATAGTAAATTTTGCGTCTACGTTAAAGTTATGGTTTGGTAAGCGAAAATGTTGCTCTACAGGTAAGTCTGTTGTGGTCTAATGATTTAATTCTATATCTATAGTTATTTAATCTGTAGGCCATTCATACTTTCCTATATATTGTTTAGAGCAACGTGTGCATTCTAAGAGGTAGATAATGTTTTTGTTCGTGCAGACTCGTGGTACATTTTGTAAGTTTTCTTAGTTATGAAACTGGTGAATGTGTTTGTGAATGAAAGTTGTTTGCAGCATGAATTATTTTTCCTGTTACATGGTTTTCACTTGCTCTTTTGACGTTTTGACGTTTGTGCCTAAAAGAAAGAAAGATTTTAGCCAGACGGAGTTATGATTTCTTTTTGTATTTGGTGAAACAATCACCGGAAAACAATTACGGGTGGATTGAAAGCTTACGATGGGCAACAATTACAAAACATTTATTAATTTAATATTTTATTTCAGGAATTGAATACATACTATTTATTAAACCCGCCCAAAAGGTTAGAAATATCCCACAGACATTGCTATTGTGGTGCTGCTTCTGTCTAAACAATACACACAGTTTTTAAAAATACATATATTTCTTTAGACCTGCATGTCCTAAATCCTGCACGTGTAGGCCGTTATCTTATGTTTGTTATGTGGATGTAATCCGACAGAATGGTAGATGTGATTAGACAATGTGGAAAAGAAAGATTGAGAAAAGCGTGTTACGTCTCAAACATATTTATTATCATGAAGATAGATCTTTATGCATTTCGTCGCTGTGAACGACTCCATCAGAAGAAATTTGAACACTGCAGAGAAGTGCAACTATAAATGCCGGGTAGTAGAAATGGAATGAAGGGTGTTCTCTATGTCTAGGTGACCTGGTTTATTTGGTTGAAAGTACCTTATGGATCCCTGAGCTGGTGTGGTGTAGGTATATATATATATATGTGTGTGTGTGTGTGTGCAGAGCGGCAAGAATATATTTATATTTATGTATGCATATATCCCGATCGACAGATAGTTAAAGATGATCCCTAAAAAATTAACGTCCTTGTATGAAGAACAGACGATTCCCCAGAGATCTACGCAGATTGGATTTCTTGAATATGAATATGAATGAATTAACAAGAGAAAGAGTAAAGCAACTCATTTGACAGACACAATATTTGAAAGAAGAATCAACGAGTCTCGTGTAACAATACACCCGACACCGATAACAAACAAATTAATACAGGTGACCCCGCTTGGACAGGAGTACATACTCAGTGATCAGGACCATATGTTAAGTGAAAGTAGCCAATGCAAAGGAATTCTTATTACAATACCAGTTAATCCCTGTGAAAATGTTCACTGATATATTTGGCAACGAATAACAACGCAGTCGGATAGTAAAGAATAAGTCTTTGGTGAGAATCAAACCCACATCCTCATTGCCAGAGCGAGTCTAGTTTACGCCTAGTTGCTTTTACCAATCGGCCACGAAATACGCCATGGATTAGCAGAAGCTAATTCACACTTTTTCCATAGCACTGAAGGCTTATTCTTTATTATCCGACCGCGCTGTTATTCGTTGCGGTCGGAACAACGGCCCGAATTGAAAGTTGTATATAAAAGCAACTGAAATTAAAATGAAGGTAAAAACTAGTCAAATTTAATTAAATAATTAGTTGATATTTGGTTTAAAAAGAAAGTACTGAACGTGTTTCAGAGGAGGAGTCTATTGTTTCGAATGGTGAGTAGGATATATTTAAACAGCAAATGTGTGACCTTCAAATAGGAGACCCCATCTTTACGAACAAAGAAACAGAAAAAAATCACACTGTTCATTATATAAGTAGATGAAAACGAGGCTACATTGTACCACAGATATTAACTTTTCGAAAGTTCGCCTTTTCGACACTTTTTTGCTTTTATGAAAAATAAACACGAAAAGCATTCAGTGTTCTTTTTCAGCATGACGTTATAGAGGTAGCGCTTACCTTCTTCCTCCCTCTCGTACACCCCAGTCTCTTTTACGCCATTCTGGCTTACGCAAGGTTCTTATAGGAACGTTTTACTTTCAGATAGATTAATTCTTAAAACTGATTCCATGCCCCCACTCCCAAAGCTCTGTTCGCATGCTAAGCTCATTAAAGAAGCAATCGTTCTCATCAAATAGAAGTGCCCTGTCATAAGAAGCCAAGCTTGACTTGTTTATGTCATCAGAATGTTTTCTTGTCTCATCAGATCATCTCGTCACATCCAATTTTCGCCAAGCAACTATTTTCTGCTTCACCTTTCAAGAATTCACTTATATCATGGCCATCCGAGAGGGAATATTACAAAAAATTGTCGTACATGTTTGTAAAAACAATTAAAAACAAAAGGCATTGACGTAAAACGTGTCAAAAAAAAAGCACAAACCTTTTTTTTTCTTTTTTAAGAGATCTTGTAATTTCGAAGGTATGCTTTGGCTAATTGGCACGGGCTTTTCTTGGTAAGCGTTTTTCAATTCTATGCGTGTCTATGAGAAAGAGTTTGTTTGTTTGCGTGTGTGTGCGTGCATGCATATGAGCGTGTGTGCGCGTGTGTGTATGTGTGTATGCGCGTGTGTGTGTGTAGAAATGACAGTGTTTTCATGTGCCTAGCTGGAGGATGTCCACTACATACATTCAGCTGAATGCAACAACCATTTTTTAATGTAAACATGATGCCAGAATGGTCGGTTTAGTGTGGGATAGCCTTACGCGTACGTGTGGGTGGTTCCAGAAATTGTTTAGTTCCGTCGGCACTTCCCACTTGCGGGACACCTCAAGCATCAGGCAATGAACCTGACGCTATCCCTTTAAGTGCAATGGGGGGTGCAACCTGGAGGGACGCCCCCTGGTACTAGACAAAAGACCGAAAAGCAGAGGCGTGAACGTATTAATCTATTTATTAGCTGAAAACCCACCCCACGGGCGGGTTTAACTAGATGTCCACTCTATGGTTAAGCAAAAATATTAATATTCGGTTTAGCTAACCTGGCGGACACAAAGAAAGTGTCCAGTTTACCATTATACTTACTTTAAAAGTTTTGGAATTTTCAAAGTTTAATACGCTAAAAACATGCTCCGGGGTCCCATTAGTAACCACAGAAGTTTTTAGTGGCCATAGCTCTAGCCGTCCTTGAGTTATGCGAAGTCAGACAGACGGAAAGACATTTGGTGAATTACAGTAAGACACATGAGTTGGCATGTATGTTTTAGATTTTGTTGTTATACATTTGAATACAAACCCGAACGTATAAAAAAAAGATTCTACAAAAGCATATTGAGTGGCATTTTTTTAATGGTTAGGAGGTAGGCCCTCCCCCTTGACGTAACACATACTTCCGACTCCCTCTTTTGCGTATTTGGCTTCGTGCTGTACTAAGATCAGTAACATTTCAATCTATACGTACATTATGCATTCATATCTCCTCTGGAATAGACTACACAAGTTGCTAACAAGAAGACATAGTAGCTATATTTCTTTTTTAGAAAAACCGCAGAACCAGTGTTGAGGAGAAGAGACAAAGGCATAACAACTTAGTTTCAGTAAGAATTAATCCTCATCCTGATCTAAAGCTTTCCTCTGCAACCATTGTGGCAGGACATGCCTATCCTGTATTGGTCTCATCAGCCATCAGCGGGCCACCCACCCAGAGTGCGTTCTTACATCTTCGTTAGCCAAAGCTAACAATAACAGTAACACACACGCGCACGCATACATACACACACACACACACACATATATATATATATATAATATTTTTGAAAAAATACATAAAACACATATAAGGGAGCAAATATATGTTGTTGAAATTAAAAAAGAGTGCTCAATACCTAACCTGCAAGTAGAGCTAAATTTATATTGAGAAAAAAAAATTAATCTGACCAGTAACACTAATGTTTCATGCTTCAATGTATTTTTCAGACTGAAGAATCACCTTAATTCTTTCTCAATATATATAGATATTCTTCACCTGTCGTAGGGAGGTGGAGACAGCCGTCACGTTACTTCGTCCATCAGTTTTTATTCTTTTTGTTTTAATTTAGCAATTACTTATAACCCACTTCCGGCGCGCTAGGCCAGTCGAAGCTTCACCAGTCCCCTTTCTCATAGATTTCGGGAACACATTTCCTACTCTGTCGGTTGCACGCCAATCACGACGATGGACGAGGTGTTGGATTTTCACTGTTTGTAATCAGAGTCGTCTGTCTCTTAGACTGGATGCCAACTACGGCTGAAGAGCCCAGTCTTCCCTTATATTTGTCTCAAGGCTGAGGGGTGAAGGGATGAATTAATGCCTTTCCTGGGGGCATTAGTGCGAAGTGAACACCTAACCCTGATATATAAATAATAAATGAAGTATATATTTAAAAATTATATTTGTACTTCAAATAGTTTTCCTCTCTCTCTCTCGCTCTCTCGCTCTCTCGCTCTCTCTCTCTCTCCAATCTAATTCCCTACTTCTCTCTTCCCATTAGATACATTTCTCCTTTCTTTATTCATCATTTTTCTTTTCTCATTTTTTCCTTCTTATATAAACCTTACATTCTCCCTCTCTCTGTCTCTCTTGCTATTTCTTCATTATGTATTCACTCACCTCTGTCCATCCGTATGCCTCTCTGTATGCCTATCCATTCCAAAGATTCTCAATGTATTTCAACGACATTTCCTGGAAGGGTAGGCTATATGACAAGGAAGAATTCTTTAAATTTTGGTGCGGATCCAGGTATATTTTTATTGTGAGCTAATTTTTCATTTTTTTTCCACATGCATTCACTCATCTTTGTCCATGCAATATCTCCAAAAGTTCTAAATGAATTTTAATGTGCCATGGACTAAGGAAGAATTGTGGGGTTGATCCAAGAATCTTTTACAGTTACCTCCTCTGCATCAAAGCTATATATGAAGTGATTTTCATTCGTTTTTATTGATAAAGGCGCTGGCAGAAGTATACTCTCTCTCTGAATGCTTTCTAGCTTTCTATGTCTTCGTTTTTATCAATATTTTTCTTGTCATCCTTTCTGTCACTTTCTGCTAGTTTATTTTTTATCTCCGCCCCTATTTTCCATGTTCCCCTTCGTTGTAAATGTTTTACTATTATACAATTACCTTCATTAGTATCCCTTTTGGGGGGTTCCTAAGTGGTAATGTAATTGTCAGATTTTTTCTGAGTGCTTCTCGGCCATAGTCGCGTATCGAGGCACCGAAATTGAGTTCGGGAAAACAAGCAGAAGATGAAAGAAAAACAGAAGAAATATATAAAAATATACATAATCAAACAAATGGAAACTCTTTTTTAGTTTGAAAAAATAACAAGAAAAAGGTGGGTGGGGTTCGTTTGGAAAGTTTTTTGGCAGAGAAACAAAAAAATCGTCTGTTTAAAATACCAAAAAACACAAGGAAGGAAATCCTAAAAGAGACAAACAACAAAGTAGCGGCCATTTTGTATTGTTTTGTTTTACTCTGAGTAACAACAACTCTAAAAACAATCGGAAAAAAAACACCGCCTTCATAATTAATGTAAAAACAAATGAAAGAAATAAACTAAATACCTAAATACCTGAATAAGCAGGTTGAAAAAAAAAGAAGGAAAAAAGAAGAAAGGGAGGGAAGTAGCAAAAGGAAAGAAGGACGGAGGAAAAAAGGGAACAAAGAAAAAAGAAAGGAAGGGAAGAAAAAAGAGGAAGAAAGAAAGAAGAAAGGAAGAACGGGAAGAAGAAGAAAGGAAAGAAAGGAGGACGGAAAAAGAAAAAGAGAACAAGTATTTAAACTAAATTCCTAAATAGGCAGGTTAGAAAAAAGAAGCAAGAAAGAAAAAGAAAGAAAGAAAAGGAGCGAAAAGAAGTAGAAGATAGAAATGAATAAATTGAATATCTAAATTGAGAAAAAAGGAGGGAAGTATGGGAGGGAAAAGGAAGGACGAAAAGAAGTAAAAGAGAGAAAAGGGGGAAGGAAGAAAGGAAGGGAAGAAAAGAGGGAAAGGACTGAAAGAAAGAAAAGAGAAAACAAAGCGGAAGAATGAAAAAGAAA
This sequence comes from Architeuthis dux, assembly GCA_006491835.1. Lineage (NCBI taxonomy): Eukaryota > Metazoa > Mollusca > Cephalopoda > Oegopsida > Architeuthidae > Architeuthis > Architeuthis dux. The sequence continues at coordinate 2,473,893 of VCCN01007234.1, forward strand.
CGAATTAGTCCAGAGGCTATGGGAAATATTGGTACAAAAAAATGCTACTAAAAATGATTGTTATGAGTTTTCAAGGGTGTCCAAAGGTGTCCAAAGCGATGTCCAGAAATGCTTGATGGACATGCCAGATGTCCAGCTTAAGCGTGTAATCACATAATTTAAGACCAAAACCATGGATTTTCTTCAAAATAAAAAAGGGGAAAAGCATAAATAATTTATGGTTTATAATCTTTCTGTGGGTATTATAGAGTTGGAGTTAGACTGGCAGTTTAGTATAAGGACAAACAGAGTTGGAGTTAGACTGGCAGTTCAGTATAAAGACAAACAAACCATCAAAACAAAGAAATATAGGTTTTATTTAAAACCTTTGCCCTGGTTTTACTTTTCAAGTGACACCAAATAATGCTTTTCTCTCAAAATCTATATAAATATGTCATTGGAATTGGTCTTGAGATTTGCACAAATATACTGAGAATATGTGTATTTGACTATTAATTACAAACCTTGTCACAAACTACTGTTATAGTTATATATATATATATTACTCCATACTCCTAATTCCGAGTATTCCATTTCAATAAACAAGTATCTTCAATGTCCACACAAAATATACTTTATCTATAGGTCCTCAAAAATATCTTGTTCATTCTGCTCACCATCCTCTGGCTTCATATTGGAGCAGTCTTGAAGATAACAGGCATATGTTCACATTAGTCCATTTCCAAGGCATGTACAAGTACAAACACACCTGCACTTGCAGGAGAGGACCTCGAGAAAAACATCTGGAGCGGGGGCTCCCATCATCCACTCGATGCTTAGATGACCAGTTTCATCAAACTTTGATTACTCGCTTCAGCTGAACCATTCCCATACCCCGCAGACATGTACAAAACCAAAATGCATTCTTAAATTTAATACCCCTAAGAGTACCAATACATCAAATTTGGGATCCTGGCCAATGGACTATTATACTTTGACTAATCGCTTCAGGTGGGCGACAAAGGTCCATCAACTTGTTACATTGTGCAAAAATAATTGCGTTTTTTGTTATTTTAAACTTTGATGGTTATTTTGGAATAAACTATTATTTAACTATGTTCATGTAATATAGTATTTTAAAGCGTGAATTTCGCTCTATTTATATAAGCTGAACGTTTTCTTTTCACTATTTATTCTGATTTATTTGAGGCTGTCAAATCAAAGATGGCAAAAAAAACAAATTCGAGCAATTTTGTTGTCTGAGTTCAAAATGGGGCGTAAAGCAGAGGAAGGTGCTTGCAATATCAACCAAGTATTTGGCCAGGGGACCGTCAACGAACGTACAGCTCAAATTCGTTCCAAACATTTCGAAATGGAGACGAGAGCCTTGAAGATGAAAAGGGTCGTGGACGTTCTTCTGTGATTGACGACATCCAATTGAGGGCCATTATTGAGGCATACCCACGCCAAACAATGCGAGGGGTTGCAGAGGAACTAAACGTTGACCATTCAACAGTTGTTCGGCATTTGCACCAATTGGAAAAGCAAACAAGCTCGATAATTGGGTGCTGCACGAGCTGAACGAAAATAAAATAAAGAATGCCGTTACGAAGTCTGCTGAAGGCTTCTTTTGCGCAAAAAAACGATCCATTTCTTGATCGCATTGTGACATGTGAC
>VCCN01007234.1:2512976-2525467 GCA_006491835.1 Architeuthis dux
TCGGATTCCCTCATATCCATACAACAAACATATATATATATAGTTTCTTTCCTTTAAAAATGTTTTCACGGGAATAACCAGTGGTAAAATAATAAGGACATGAAAAAACTGATACAATAAGAAATTAAAAGTAACATAAATTAGAAATAATTGATTGAGTTACGACAATTTTTACGACAGGCTTTCCGAATTGAAGGGATGCGAGTTCGAATCTTGCCTAGAGCTTATTCTTTATTTTTGACCTGCGTTGTTTACTCACTGTCGTAGACTGACAGTCTGAGTCGTTGCAAGCAAAAGAAACGAACATTAAGATGAAAGAAATACTAGTAAAAATTAATAATGATTGATAAAGCTTCATTTAATAAAAATAAATAAAAATAATATTACGACTACTAATACACCTAGTGAACATATATGGCACGGAACGATCGGGGAGAAGTGAAGGATATGTTTAAGTGTTAGATTTTATGTTCAATAAACCGTAAAAGATCTGGTATCTCAATCGTTAGAGCAGCTTCCGTACATGGGTAGGCTTCCCGAATTGAAGGCATGCGAGTTCCAGTCTCGGCTCGAGCCTATTCTTTATTTCCGATCTGTTCTGTTTACTCATGGTAGTAGTCTGACAGTGTGTGTGGTTGCGATAAAAAGCAATTGAAATTAAGATGAAAGGAATGTTAGTAAAAAATAATGGTTGACAATGCTAAATCTAATAAAAGATAAATCAAGATAATATTGCTGCTGTTGTTACAGAATTTGTGTTGACTTTAGATAATATTTCCTCCTTTGATTGATATAAAAGTGCAAAATGTTTATTTTTCTTATAGGTGTGTTTTCTTTGATGAAAACAAATGAAAAAAACAAAAGTATGGTGCTATCAAATGAAGAATGACAGATTGTTCAATATATTTTGCTTTATTGATGCCAGCGGTTACTGATCACCGTGGACCAGTGTTCTAGTGTTCGCCTCCGGTTCGGTAGGACGTGGTTCAATCCACCGTCAAGTCATACCAGAGACTGTAAAAATGGTACTCAATGCGTCTCCGTTAAGCACTCATCACAATGACTAGGATTCAGGAATCTCTCCCAGAGGCTAAGGATTTATAACCAAACCATGTTGGATACACCGGTTCTCGTAAGATCACCTAAGTTAAGCAATGTCGAGCCTGGTCGGTTCCTAGATGGGTGACCATTGGGGAATACCAGGTGCCGTAAACAGTACCAAGCCAGAAGTTGCTCTTACTAACAATTGCCCGTGTCTACATAACCCTGCGACACCCTCGATCAGGGTTTAAGCGGAGAATGATGATAGATACATACATGTCAGAGGAAATGTCCAAATAATGATAGACGCTTTTTTCCCGACCATATTTTCCCATATTAACAAGTGCTCCAATGACAAACAGTTATAAGCAATACAAAGAATGGTAATGCTAAAAATAAATAACTTAAACATGTTAATAATGATGATAGTAGCAATGTTATGATATCTAAAGGTTATCCTGGGGTCAGACACCTGTGCGGAAATGTAATCACCTTAGGAAATAGGTATATTGCGTCAGTGTTCAAAACAGGACATGGGGACCGGTGATTGACACCGCGTAGGCGTTAGAGAAACCTATAAAGCAGACCCGAATAGAAAACTCGGGGATGGACAGAAATCTCGACACTCAAAGAAGAGACAGACATCAGCGGACGAGACCGCTGTCCCTGTTGGGGACAGACTGGCGGTTCTCCTTATCTCTCTCCCACTCTTCACTCTCCGGCCGACAAAGATGTATGTTGTGTAATAAAAATATGTCCAGATATTTTTATAAGCAAGTCTTCGAGTTTCCTTTCTATCCAAGTCCGGGACACCCCAGTATCCAACAGCAATATGAAGCGGTAGTAGAAGTAATTTAATGAGTAGATTCACAACTTTGTCGTGTACCTAAAGAATCAGCTTTATAAACTCGTATGGTTTTTTTTCAGTTGAACCAGTGCAGTATACATTGACCAATGGTCAAGAATAAACAACCCCTGAAACTTTCAATTTGGTCACGTCTTCAATTCACTGTTACACATGCTTTTTCTGACATGTCGCAAAGATGGTCAGTTCAATAAATGAGCAACGCATCAAACTGAATGTTTTTCATGACATTTAACAAAACGGCCACCAAATCTTTTCATATGCTAACCGAAAAATGCGTGTCACGTCCATGTGTGTTCGAGTGGCACGAGATATTTTGTGAAGGGTGAGAGGATGAACATTGTGGACGCCCGTGTAGATCAAGAACTAGCGAGAATGTTAACACAAATCGTACAAATCATTCACAATGATCAGCGACTCAGCATCAGAATGATTGTAGAAAGGATCTCCGTTGATAGAGGGACGGTTCTTGATTTGTCTTAAGTCCTTGTAATTTCAATGATGGCTCAACTTGCTACTTGACCTATCATGAAAAGAGAATTTAATAAAATCATGATTTTCCAGGTCAAGACAGACAGTGGTGTGATTAAGGTCAGCAAGTGTAAAAGCTTAGCCAACACTTGACACTAATCAGGTGACCAATGGTCAGATGACTACTGATCAAATCAATATACTTCCATGTGCTTGACCTCTTTTGTCCAAAGTTTGTAGGTATTAAAGCTAATGTGTCCCCCCCCCAAAGCTCTGTCTCAAAAAAAGATGATTTGAGATAGAAAAAGTGGAAACAAATAGGTTCAACTGATGGTTGTCTGGGGTTTCATTAATCCACAGTCAGAGGCGTAGCTGAGGGGAGAGGGAGCTATTTGAACCCCCCGGACCCAAATAGAGGATCCGCACCCCAATCCTTATACAATATAGTTCATCTACTACATTTCTACTGACATTATACAATAACAAGGATATATTTGTAGATGTACGTTTTTCATCAACTAAGTGATAGTGCATTTCTTCATCAAATCTTACAAAACGTTAGAGTAGGCCCCTCAAGGAGCCATGCCCCCGAGATCCGAAATCACTGTCCACAGCAAACATTTCTGTCTCTTGATTAGAATAATTAACAAATTGTGTTCTTTCCCTATTCAGAAAACAACGTTCTCATTGATAAAAATCAATGCATATCAGTTATTGATTTCTTTTTACAATTACTGTATGCTTTGGTTTGTACAATTTTTCAACTTCCCAGTATTCTGTAGATGAAGTTCATGGTTCAATTGTGGGTTTGGGAATCGACATTTTATGTTAGTCTCTATGAATAATGTTTTAGTTGATATTTACAAAGCTTAACTAAGTCCAGCACAAGGCTAACTGTGGGGAAATAAATGAATGGGAGATTGTATAGCACGAATTTTCTAAAAAAGAAATCAGCATTCAAAATCCTTGGGTTTGTACTCTGAACACTGGTGCTGTTGGAAAGTATGCAATTACGACAGCCAAGAGGCAGACCCCAGATTTCAATAATTGATTTTTAGTATAACGGTTATGGTCACCACCTCAAATGAATTGGGCTTGAAAATGACCGGCCACTGCCAACTGAAATTACTTCAGACAAACAGACAGATATTATTGTGTAGTAGATTCTCTGATTGGCATAATTTCCTTTTTATGGTTATAAGTAAGTAGTGCCCTTATGCTGGCTGCGGCTTCAACCATCCCTTCCTGGGCTCCACATATTACGTTACTACATACTCGTCCCTTTTGCAATATTTAAAATAGATCTAGTGGCAACAAACACCCGCAGTGGCGTCACTCGCCCAACCCTGTGCTATTTTACCCGTAGCTAGGAGGAGAGATGGATTCATCCTTTTCCCAAGGGAATTAGTGTGAAGTGAACCCAAACTGTCTCAGCCAGAGTTTGAACTCGGCTCGCCGAATCCATTCACCATGTCGTAAACCACTCGGCCAATCCGCACCTCCTATTTATTGTCAAATTTGGTATTTTTCGGACTATTGTCCCCAAAGAATTTCCAAAAGAAAAAAAAGGGAAGCATCAGTTTCCACCGGCAAATGAAGGGTTATCCCCCCTTTACATTTCCAACAGCAGTTTTAAGCATCACCCTCAACCTTTTGGCTGGAATAATCATTCCGGATTTTCAAGATCTCCAAAGTATTTGAAAAGTGGCATTGAAAATATGATGGTCTAGTAGAAGATTTGTCGACCATGACAGGCACCTGAAGAAGGCAGTAGGCTAGAACGGCTGAAACGTTGTGAATATAAAAAAAACAACCAAGTTGAGGACAATACTCCTAAAATGAAAATTGCTCATCTCAAACACTTTGACAGAAATTCCTTTCATAAAGTTGTAAAATTGGTTGAAGAACAAATTCTGGGCAATATTTTTCGTGGCTATTTTTATAGATACATATTGAAAAGCACCTTGCCCATATGCTTAAAACGTAAAGTGTACAATGAATGTATAATACCAGCTATGACGTACGGATGGGAACAATGGAAATTAACTAAATCATTTGAAAACAACCGCAGAATCACACAAAGAGGAATGGAAAGAGCAATGTTAGGAATAACAATAAGAGATAGAAAAGGATCAACATGGAGAACAGACCAAAATAAAAGATATGATACAAATCATTAAGAGACAAAAATGGAGCCTGGACACATAGCAAGAAGAAAGGATAAAGAATGGTGCACACGGTTAACAGACTGGTGCGCTAGAGATAGCAAACGCAGTAGGAGAAGACCAGACTTGAGATGGAGAGATGAAACAGAAATGTTTGCCGGTAAGACGTGGCAGAGGTTAGCACAGTCATGGTTGATATGGCAGGAGTTCGGATAGAGGACGGATGATGATGAGGCTGATGATGATGATGAAATGTTTCACTTTGTTTACTAAATATGATTATGTAGTGTCTGTAGCTAATGGCAACAGAAAATATTGACATCATCAAGTCTGATAAGCAACCAAATTGCAAGCCAGAGAACCATACAAAAGCATTCATTAGTTTAATGAAGTAGATAACATATTGATAAAAAAATTACCTTAAAAACATTTCCATTTTTAAGTTATGTAAGTTTGATGGCTTTTTATCGCTATCTTTTTTTGTATATAATTGCATGGACATTTTTTTCTTTCTTTTTATTGTTTTTTATCTTTTTATTTCGTTTCTTTCATCTTTTTTTTCTTTCTTTCATCATTAATTTGTTTTTCATGAATTTTTCATCTTTCCATTCATGTTCCTTTCTTTTTACCTTCCTTACACCTTTTCTTTCTTTTTTGCCTTCTTTACTCTCTTTCTTCCCTTTCTTCTGCCTTACACTCTTTCTATTTTTATTTTTGCCTTCCTTACTCTATTTCTTTATTTCGTTTTGCCTTAAACTGTTTCTTTCTATCTTTCTTGTCTTCCTTACACTCTTTTTCTTTTCTCTTCCCCCCCACCCTCTCTCTCTCTCTCTCTCTCTCTCGTTCTCGTTTCTTTCTTCCTTTCTTCACTGTCCATTTTGCTTTCATGGTAGATAAATTGATAGAGACGGCGATTCATTAGTATACTTCTTGGACACACACACACACTTACATGAGTGAATTGTAATATGCAGTAATTATCAAATTGCCAATAGACCCAACACAGCATTAATTTGGAATTCAAAATGGCTTTCAGTTTTCAAAATTGAAGGCATTTTTCATGAATTTCATCTGTGAAATATAAGCAAAATATTCTAAGATGGCAATGTTTATCATGTTATAGACAGAAAACGTATGAAATAAACTTGCCGTATTTCCTGGCGTCGAGGACGCTCCAATCTCCAGGACACACCCCACTTTTTACTTGCCACATTAAATAAAAAATATAATAAAAATAGTTTAGGCCTATAAAAAGTATTTTTTGAGACTTTATTCGACGTCGGGAAATAGGGTAAATTTTGTTAGAATTTTCATAAAATAAGTTACACTTTATTTGCTGCGTGTTTTCTGCTCTAAGACAAGTCAGTTATAACAGAATGGCTTATATTTGACACTTGGCATCGTGTTGCATTCAGATGCATCTTTCTTGTGAGTTTTCTGCTCTGAGACATGACGGCCCTTTTCTGTGTTATATTATCGTCTGTCTGTACATACATAATAATCTTCAAACACCGCTTGAAGAGATTGTATCTACTTTAGCTTACAATTGTGCCCTTTTACTGTCGCTCTATATACATAATGGCTTGGCTTCCATAAGAAGATTTGAGATGGAATTCCAAATCTATTGCAGGTCCACCGAGACCCACATAGAACAGCGTGGAAAACCGCCAGGCCTACACCATGAATCTTTGAGGTGGAGTACCGCACATACATTACTGCCCTCCACCCCCACCCTTTAAACCTCATATCCACTTGCCATAGCCCAGTGGGACGATGAGAGTGAGGTTCCTGGGTCATAGGTTTTCTGTTCGAGTTTCCTTCTCCTAGGCAGAAGGCTGAGCTGGCTGAAGAAGCTTGCCTCCCTCTACACATACCTACCTACCCCTTTCGGCCTGGTTCTCTCTCGCAATCTTTCTCAGTCTGTAATAGTATTTGTTGTTTTATGTTTTATGATTCTGAAATGAAGTATTTCTCATAATTCAATGGATCTGTTCAACTAATATCTCATTTGTTGCTTTTTATGACAAACATCTTAGTTGATTTATTATTTGGCTGTCAAATTAAAATAAATGACTTCACCATAAAGAAGAAGCTTTCAAACAAGACTCAAACTCTCATCCCACACCACAGGAACCTGCTATGCCAGGTAGCAATATCCGTCTTTGTCTTTATTCCATGCTACATTGTTGACTTGTGGTGGTTATTCTTAAAATTGTTTTCGGATTCCAAGATGGAGTCTTTTATTATTTTTCATTAGTTTCTTTATTTTTCATTGCTTTTTCAGCGTAGTACCCGTCAAAAATGATGGGATTATTTGTGTACGGATAAACTATATAAATACATATATTAGTATAAATCTATTTATTGCAATAATTCTCCATATTATGGATGTGAAAAAAGCAATGGCACGCAAGGCAGCCAGACAGGCAAGCGAGTAAAACAGGAGCCGTTTCAGCTGCACTTGGTCGGTTTCTAACTTGTAACTTAATTTCACCCAATATTCAAGCAGCATAACGTTGGCTTAATGGATATGCTATTCGCCTACTTATCTCCAAGTTGTACGTTTCGAATCACAGCAGGGTTTCATTATTTTATATGTCTGTTTGCTGTAGCATGAGAGAAACCAACAAACAAACAAAAAGTGACAACGGCTTTTATATAACATCTTTATGTGTTATTATAATGTCTTATCTGTTTACATTACCATTCCATTTTTCCATATTGTCTATATACTTCTTTTTAAAGTCTCAAACAAGAGCATGTTTTACTAGAGCAGCCAGATTCTGAACTCAAGACCCATTAGGCATGATTGTCAGGACCAGCCTGCTATGTCTTCATTCTGAAATCTATCAATCCCCACATTAAATTCTTGATCTGTCTATCTGTCCCCCTACACATCCATATCATCCATGATCCCCTCCAAACCCCCAGAAGCCAAGATCAGTAAGGGCACCCACGTTTCCTTGAATGATAGGGGACAGTAGCCTGTGGCCTCCTCCGTCTGAGCAACAGGGGTCAGGATTGATATGGGTCCCATATCATTAGGCAGAAATTTGAATAAACTTGACACATTATCACAAGGGGATGACGGTTTGTTGGTTCCCTCGAACAGTCACACCTGCCACACTGGCACTGGGGGTGCCACACCCTCGATGGTGGTGATTACATTGTTGCATGATGCTATTACAGATGAACCCTTGCAATAGAGTCAAGGCTTAAAAAAGAAAGAAAGACAGAAGAAAGTGGTAGCAGGATGAAGAGCATGTGGAGGGAGAGGAGGGGGATGTGAAAGGAGAAAAATGTAGAAGAAGGTTAGGTGGTGAGGGAGAGGGGGAGAGGAGAAATTTGGGAGAAAGGAAGAAGAAGAAGAAGAAGAAGAAGAAGAAGAAGAAGAAGAAGAAGAAGAAGAACGAAGACGAGAAAAGGAAAATGACAGATGAAGTAATACAATCTTTATTATAATTTGCGAGTTGTCACTCTGTCTGTGACATAATAGACACACAGAGGGAAAGGGGCTAATGCAAACACACGAACACACATTTAGCTGTCTATGTGTATGTGTGTTCGTTCGCTGGCTGCTGATAATACAACTATTACTACTGTTACTGATGTGTCAATTTCGTTTCTTACACAAAATGAATACAAACATGTTAGTTAACAATATTTTGCGTTAACCTTTCAAATTAATGTGTAAGCATTCTGACACGGGATGCAGCTTAAGGTATACCAATAGCAAAGCAACTAGTAGTAATAACCTTTGGAAGAATGAGTTTCAGTGAAAAAGAAGTTAAAGAGCAAGAATACATGGGAGGGAGAAGACCAAGAAGAAGGAAAAGAAAGATTTGAAGAAGTAGAGAAGGAAATGTGCAATGGTGATGAAAAACAAGACGTGCAAAACAGTTAAGAAGGAGAGACAGAAAGGGAAGAGAAAGGCAAACAAAGGGAAGAAGAAAAAGAATAGAAAGAAAAATTGAAAGATAATGAAGAGGAAGAAGAGAAGAAGAGAAAGAAGAGGAGAAGAGAAAGAAGGGAAAATTAATGAAGAAGGGAAAATAATAGAAAGAAGAAGTGAAAATAATGGAGAAGGAGAAGAAGAAATGAAGAAGAGACGAAGAATAGAGAGAAGTGCAAAATAATGAAAAAGAAGAAGAAGAAGAAGAAGAAGAAGAAGAAGAAGAAGAAGAAGAAGAAGAAGAAGAAGAAGAAGAAACAAACAAACAAAAATATCAGACAAAAAAGGAGGGAAAATGCGAGGAAGAAAATGAGAGAAATCCACGTTTGTTTTAAATTTATTCACTTTTAAAAGTTTTTATTAAATTAAATTCGAAGTGCAATAGAAATTATAACTTGTGTTCTGCTATTAGGGGATACATTTCTAATCGTGTAAACAATGCAGCAATCGAAGATCCCAGACGTCCCAGGTAGGACAGCTATGTAGCAATGTCCAGCCGTCAGCTGATTCTCTTTGAACATAACCTGCCTATTGCCTATTGCCTATTGCCTATTGCCTATTGCTAATGGCTTCTATACTAAGGATATTTCTAACACCTGTGTTTTCTCTGATATATATTGATGTTTCATGATTCTTCCAGGTGAAGTTTAATATTCTTTTATGTGCACATTACTTGGTTTTTAGTTTGAGAACCAATATATTGGTTAAGTTCCATCTTTCAGCTTCGTAGCTGATTATCGGGAGGGTGCACTGGTTGAAGAAGAACCTTCTTTTCAAGACCAATGGGATCTTCTTGTTCTTGAAGAATGAACTTGCTCTGCAAAAGGTTTGCAAACCTAGAGTGATTCTTCGCTTGATTTCTTGTTCTTTTGAGGATTCCATGGAGATTCCATGGTGGGTTTTCATGGTTTTACGCTCCCCATGTAATCGGAAAAGCCAACCAATTAATTGACCTCTGCCAACGAAGTTGGAACAGGTATATGTATTCACTTGTATTAGTCTGTCTGTCTATTTGTCCACACAATATCCCCAAAAGTTATCATTGAATTTCAATGGCGTTATGTGGAAGGATGGACCATGGGCTAAGGTAGAATTGATTATTGGTAGGATGGATCCAGGAACCTTTATAGTTACCTCACCTGCATCGTAGCTATATGTCTGGCCACACAATATCTCCAAAGGTTCTCTATGAATTTCAATGAAGGTTTCTAGAAGGGTAGGTCATGGGGTAAGAAAGGATTGGTTAAATTTAGGGGCTGATTTTGGAATTTTCAGTTGAGAGATACTTTTCATATTCTTTCCACACATATACGTATTCACTAATGTTTGTCAATACGATATCGTTAAATGTTCTCAATAAATTTCAATGACATTTTGTAGAAGGGTGAACCATTGGTTAAGGAAGAATTGATTAAATTTTGGGACGGATCCAGGAATCTTTAACAGTTGACTTCCCTACATCTCAGCTATATATGAACTGATTTTCATTCAGTCTTTATAGACAATGGCGTTGGCGGAGAGTGTGTACCATGGATCCTTGAGAAAGATGGTTTCAAACGTCTATAAAAGAAAAACTCTCCCAAGCACAATAAGAGCACAATAAGAGCACAATAAGAGTAGAAGCTGCTACCGAGGTAATTTGCAAATTAAATTGGTCCTTTAAATATTCAAACGAAGACCTACGAACCATAATAAAAACAATGCCAATATCTGATTTTTGCGTACAATAGTACAATATTTAAAATGTATAGCCCATGTAACAAGACTATCTAATTAACAGTTGCTATTTGCCAATGAAAGAAAAGAATTCTCCAGAAAGTCATGGCTAAAGATTGAGAAATGTTGGGTTTATCTACCATGCAGATACAAAGGAAAAAGATACCTTTTTATTTATATGTACATATATGTATTACATAGATACCACATTCCTTTTAATTACTGTATTGAAATAATAACTCCAATTAAATATGATAATTGGCTGAAATCGATAACCTTAAACACCCATAACAATTGAGGGCAGCAGAGTACTTTAGTAATAGAGATAGTGCAAGATCACTGAATCGGAATTGATAGCTTGCAAGCATTTAGCGAGGGGCCCTTAAGTTTGCGGGACTCCATAGCATATGCTTATTTTGATACATAGTTAATCTGGCACCGCTTTAGGTTTTTGTTATTTTCTATTTCTAAATCCTTATCAGAAATGTTCGCTTTATTTACTTTTGTTCAGAAAGATCTTTAAAAAAGATTCCAAATTTTATTAAATACCATGGAAGGTGAGAAAAAATGATTGTTATACATTTTTGTGTTGTTAAAATGCTTGGGTGGAAAATAATAGAAATCTAGAAAAGGAATGTAGTCTACGATTTCAGGTTCCTAAAACCAGAAGATGAGAAATCATAATTTGTTTTATGAGGAATTATCGGCAAGTTCGTATCTGCTTACTTTTGCATTCGCTTTATGATTATCCAGAGGAATTTTTTTTTATTTTTAAAAAGATTTTTCTTTCTTTTTCAAGACATAACTGAGTTCGGTATTTCTGAGATGAGGTGTTAGTATTAGTTGGGACGGTGGCCTAGATAACTAAAGCGTTGGTTAAAAAGCGTCTTACTGTTGAGTCATCTGTAGGTTGTGGGTTCAATCCCAGGCAGGAGCACCACAACTGAAAAATTAACCACGAAATAATTTATAGGACATGGATAGTGGAATGAGGACAGTATACCCCCGTGGATCAAATAAAGGGTTCAGTTCCGGTAAGTTACCGACAAAACTTGACACCTGAAGAAGGCCGGAGGGTACATCGGCCGAAACGTTGTTCAAGACATATTTTAAAATTTCCAAGTGTATTTTTTACTTAGAAATATGTACATAAGTCTTGCTTTCTTTAATAGAATTTTGGCAATACCTTTTATTATTATTCTTTCGAGAAGATTTGAATTGTTTGAAGAATATATTTTTCTTTCCTTCTTTTATTCTTCTTTTAAATGTCTTTAACTCATCAAACAGTTTTTCTTTTTTTCTTAAAAGTTTTTCTTTCTTTCTCAAACAGTCTTTCTTTCTAAAAGGTTTTTCTTTATTTCTTTCTCAAACAGTTTTTGTTTCCTTCTTAAACAGTTGTTCTTTCTTTCTTAAATGTTTTTCTTTCTCAAACAGTTTTTCTTTCTTTCTCAAACAGTTTTTTATTTCTTTCTCAAACGGTTCTTTCTTTCTTTAACAGTTTTTCTTTCTTTCTTAAAAGTTTATCATTCTCAAACAGTTTTGTCTTTCTTTCGCAAACAGTTTTTATTTATTTATTTCTCAAATGGTTTTTCCTTCTTTCTCAAGCAGTTTTTCTTTCTTACTCAAACAGTTTTTCTTTCTTATTAAAAGTTGTTCTTTATTTCATTCTCAAACAGTTTTTTCTTCACTTATTTATTTCTCAAAATGTCTTCGTTCTTTCTTTCCTCCTTTCTTTCTTTTTTCTTTTCTTCCGTTCTGTCCTTCTTTCATTCTCAAACAGTTCTTCTTTTTATCTTTCTTTCTCAAATGTTCTTTGTTTATTCTTTCCTTTCTTTTTTTCTCAAACATTTCTCTAATTTTCTTTCTTAAGCATTTTATCTGCATGGGGAACCATTAATGATAAACAGTGATGGATAACATTTCTCTGCAAAAAGCAAAAGTTAATAGGCAAAAAATTAATGTTCAGCCAAAGAATAATTTGAAAAACAAAAAAAATAAATAAGTAAAATGAAAGCAAAATAATTTAAAAGCTAACAAAGCGTGGAACACGACCTATAGAAAAAATTGTCTTAATAAGTTGCCGTAAAACTGAAATCTATTTGACCAGAATAGGCATCTATCTATCGCAGTCGGTTCATATCTATCTATCTATCTATCTATCTATCTATCTATCTATCTATCTATCTATCTCAGTCTGCTCATCTATATCTATCTCAATCTGCTCATATCTATTTATCTATTTATATATCCCAGTCTGCTCATATCTATCTATCTATCTATC
>VCCN01007234.1:2655469-2666813 GCA_006491835.1 Architeuthis dux
GAAGAAGAAAAAGAAAAAGAAAAAGAAAAAGAAAAAAGTAATAAGATGAGAGATAAACTAGTCAAAAATGAAAATACTTCATCTAAGAAAATACTGCATGCCTACAATTTAAATGTGCAAATAACTGAACCCGTGTTAATTCTTTATACAGAATTATCGCCGTATTTCTTCTTGCGTAGCCACAAATGCTTCGGTCATATTTGAGCTGGGAAGTGCACTCCGAGATATCCAGAGACCCCCACCCCCAATTCCACTGGTGATCCCACTCATTTGACTCTGTATTATTCAGGATTAATATCCTATCAATATTTATTGACCAAAATCTTATCGGGAGATCCTGACAGATATTCATTTGTTATTTCGAATCAATTGGAACTGTTGCCTTTGCCATTGTATGTCGTTATTGTTGTCTTTACTGTTGTTAGACACCGTCAACAAAAACTGTCAACATAGGTTTCTTCAGTTTTCAAGGGGGGGGGGGTGGCTGGCTATGTATAATAGAGCTGGAGGGCTGAACATTTAAATATTTACTCCTTGTTATATCTAAAAAAAACATTTTTTTAAAACCGAACCCGTTTTTTTATTCCCACCTCCCAAATAGGTTTTTAGTGTGGTGTTCAATTTACAATGTAAGTTCATACTAAATTGGTCCAAAAGGCGAGACACGTAATCTATTCATTGACCACCTCTTCGCGTTGAACACACCGGTTCTCGTACGATCTTCAAAGTTAAGTCAATGTCGAACCTGGTCAGTACGTAGATGGGTGACCGTCTGGGAGTACCAGTTGCCGTAAACAGATCAATAATGAAAGCCAAAGCCCCCCACCCCCTCCGCTACCCCCCGAACCCTCTGGCTGCGAGCGACAATACATGATTAATTAATGAATTCATTCTGTTATTAACTTCGCTGTTACACTCAACTTAATATTAAGAAAATTATTTCTTTCTTCATATCCCTTTCTGTCCTTTTTGACATTCACTAAGCTTAGCTTAAGTCAGACACAAGGTCAAAATGTGTTCCGAAGCGATCGCCCGACTTATCAGTTTCAAGGTTGCTTAACTTCGATATTCTGACGATATTCTGTGTTTTCGGCTCAACTGGATTTCATTGCATTTTCTTATTTTCTTATTTACCTCTGCTAAAAAGTTGGAAGAGTTATATGTGTTCGCTCCTGTCTGTCTGTCCAAACAATATCTTCAAAGGTTCTCAATGACATTTTTTGGAAAGTTTGGCTATGAGCTAAGTAAGCATCGATTTAATTTGGGGCGGATCCAGGGTTTTTTACCTGTTACCTACCCAGCATCGTAGCTATATGTCCACACAATATCTCCACAAGTTCCTAATGAATTTCAATGAAATTTTCTGGAAGGGTATGTTATGGGGCAAGGAAAAATTGGTAAACCTTTGGGGCGGATCCATTCGATTGGGAGACTTCTTTTTCATACATTTATGTATTCACTCATGTTAGTCCACACAATACCTCCAAAAGTTTTCAATGAATTTCTATGACATTTTGAAGAAGGATGCGCCATGGGCTAGGAAGAATTTATTAAATTTTGAGATGGATCCAAGAATTATTTTACAGTTACCTCCCCTGCATCATAGATATACATGAACTGATTTTCATTCGTTGTTTTAGTGACAGTGGCGTTGGCAGAGGTATGCGCTCTCTTGGTGCTTTCTAGTTCTTGTTTCTTCTTTTGTTGCCACTGACTTTAATATTTGTTTTATTCTTTCCGTTTGTTTTTCTTCAATCATTTTTGTATCGTCTTTTTTTCTTTCTTGTTCATTTCGTTCGTTTTTTTCTCTCTTCTTTTTATCTCCAAACTGACCACAGAAGCAATCAACGACTCAATCTGCCTTCATCATCTGGTTATGACAAACATGTTTTCTATCAAAGTCAAAAATCTAATCTTGTCACTGCAAGCAGAAGGTCTGCTTATTGGAAGAAAAATATGCACCAAATGTTGGATGCTTCCGTCAGCGGAACGTATGCCCCGTAAACGCCTTCTCCTTGGTCTTGCACATTTAATCCCGGGTAGCCACACACACAAACACACGCAGGGCAGTGTTGGATTAACTAGATACCATATGCTATTGGCCCGAATTTTCAAGGGCCCCGCTCTTGAAAGCTATCAATTGTAAGTATGGAAAGGACGGGTCTGGGGGCTCAGGATATGTCCTCGGACCTCAATATCAGAAGCTCTTATGTCCTTGCAACCATCGTTGCGAGAACTAAGAGAATCTTTCGAGGAATTCCTGCCCAGTCATTCGCGTGTGGGTATATCCACATTAAAACCGACCTTGTGTCACATTCTGTTCTAGTGAGGGATCAGATAAATTCCAATTCAGTGATTCTATACTTGCTCTATTACTATAGCACTATTCTGCAGTGAACCTTTATGAACAACTGAGTGTTTAAGGTTAGCGATTTCAGCCAATTATCACCTTTAATTAGGGTTAATATTTTAACACAGTAACTAATGGGAGTGTGGTATCAGTGTGATACCTATACGACGCATAAGTACGAAGGTATGTGAAACTTAAGTCATAGACGCTGCACAAAAATCAAAACGAAGTAATACTATTACATATTTGTCAATTTATCTGGCTGTATCTTAACAAATAAAAAATTGATTACTTTACTATGCAAGTGAAATGTGTTGCAATATTTACATGCAAGTATTACCGACTCTAGACTTGACTTCGTAGTAATCTAGGATCCCACAAGAACTTTCAGCTTTGTTCTCTAAATATTCCCAAAACTACAAGCCAGGGAAATATATTCCATTAAAAAAACGATTTAATAAAAACAGTAAAGATACAAAGAGGAGACTGGTGAAGTAGGTGTAAACATTTTAAAAGTTACGAATTGTAGATTAAGACATAAAAAATTTTTTTGTCAATCCTCGTATTTAAAATGTGCCTAAAATATATCCTGTCAAAATACAGACATTCGAAAATATTTGTTAAAGTCGAAAATAATCAAAAGCTGTTATTTCTAAAGGATGGAATGATATTGGATAATGATTACCAAATTATCCAAAACAGAATTTCTCTGAAAAACTAATCAGACTGTGAGAAATCGAAATATATTTTTCTTTCAATCACAGCAAAAAACAAGAAATGACGAGTGGAAAAAATAATGAAAATTGAAATGAATTAAATCATATACTTACGCAATGTATACCTACACGAATATATGTACATACTTAAGTAAATGTATAATACATACATTCGTGTACGAAAAGTATCATATTCATACTTCCAAAAAGCATCTTTATGTAAAATTACAAATTATTATTTTTTAAATTAATTTGATGGCGTTTCGTGCCTTGTTATGACATTTTTGTAACTTTAAATGTATATATTTGAACGGACATATATTCAGAGAGATTCAGAAGTTAAATGATAAGTACCAAACGATAAAACATACACACCTATTTATACATCAATCAATAAATCAATGAGTTGTCAGCAAATTATATAAAGTATTTCTCTATGTAAATCTATCTCGGGCAGTATTATTTCATTTCGATATCTGTGTTGCTGTCTTCCTTCCTTTCTTCCCTTCTTTCTTTCTCCCTTCCTTCCTTTCTTTCCTTCTTTCTTTCTGTCTCCTTTCCTTTCTTCCCTTCTGTCTTCTTTCCTTTCTTTCCTTCTTTCTTCTTCCCTTTCTTTCCTTCTTTCTTCTCCCTTCCTTCCTTTCTTTCCTTCTTTCTTTCTCCCTTCCTTCCTTTCTTTCCTTCTTTCTTTCTCCCTTCCTTTCTTTCTTTCTTTCTCCCTTCCTTCCTTCTTTCCTTCTTTCTTCCTTCCTTCTTTCTTTCTTTCTCCCTTCCTTCCTTTTTTCTCCCTTCCTTCCTTCCTTTCTTTCCTTCTTTCTTTCTCCCTTCTTTCTTTCTTTCCTTCTTTCTTTTTTCCTTCCTTCTTTCTTTCTTCCTTGATATGATTAACTTAATTGTTTTCTTTTAAGGCTTCCGTACTTTAAAATTACAGACGTTAGCTTCTGGCGAAGACAAACGAAAAGTCAGAATTTCGAATGCTGATTTTCAAGGCAGACAACCTTCTCCACATAGAAAAATGGCATAGCACAATCTTTCTGTGATCCCCCACCCCTTGCCATTGTACCGTTGTAATCTAAGATTCGTAAATATAAAGGATACGTTTAATAGAAAACCCTGTGACCAGTTGAAAGAAAATTAGTGCAATTTGATGCGATCAGAATAAACTCAAATTTTACATGCATTTTACAAAAGAATTAATAAATAAGGGAGACTATTCTATAAGTAGCATTTAATAGTTATATCCCTTGTCAAATCGTTCACTATAATATAAGTACGGGTGAGTGGGAACGCACCACCGACACCATTATTATTAAGTTTCAAATCAGCCAGATCTTTTTTTGCATTCATTAAGTTAATGCATTATAGGGCTACCTAAATTCAATACTTCCGGCTACAATGCTACGTTTCGGTTACTTACAGATCACAAACAGTTAAACAAAATTCAGACATTTAGTATTAGATAGATGTGTGTGCGCGCATGCGTATAAAGTGGCCGGCGCCTGATTAAGTCACGAGACCAGTCTAAGAGATCACTGAGAATATTTTGAAAGTTTTAGGAAAATTATTATTATCGTAATTGATAGCTATTTGGTCAGGGCGAAAATTTGTTGGAGCTTTTTTATCTTTCTTTTTTTTAAATTTTAAAAATGTTTTTATTCGTTCCTTCTTTAAACAGAGGAATAATGTTGAATTTAAAATTAAAAAAATATAGCGAAAAAGAAAAACAAGAACAATCAAAAAGCCAACGCGGTAACAAATTGATATTTGTACCGAAAATATTTGAACAAAGCCGAATAATCCAGTTCTTTGCGAGAAACGAAAGGAAATGTGGGTCAGCGGCCGGATAAACAATTGTTCCCCCGCAGTTGTTAATTAAAATGTCGAGATGTGAATTATTTGTTTAATGAATCAACAGAAGATGAGTGTACGGCGCGGCGGAGACAAGCAGGGTGAAAGGCAAGAGGGGTGGGCGTGTAGGAGACATGGAAAGCAAGCAACGTGGCAGATACGTCCTGAATGTCGGACGCCATGTTTTCAGACACCAAAAGTTCAAAATTAGTTACGATATTTATAATTCTGGGGTATCGTAGATTTTTAAAAATGCACGATGGGTCACAGATCGAGTTTTTTTTTTCTGTACATTTTTTTTTTCGATTTCTTTTTTTTTTTTTTGATTATCGAAGGGGCGGGTGGCTCAGAATTTCTCACATGAGCACGAGCCTTTGACACTTGGATCCGTGAAGAAGGGGGGAAAGTACTGGATAATATACATTGACCACCGGATGCAACGTACACCTGAAGAAGTCTGGGAGCATATAGGTCAAAATATTGTTTAAAAAAACACAACCAACAACCGACTCGAGCGAAAAAAGATTCGTCGTAGACCTAAACTTTAGTGGCGAAAACTTTGAGTGGTGGCGAAAGTTGGCAAAAAGGATTGTGGACAAGATAAGTATTTCTGTTTTAAGAGCACTGAATGCGACATCCAAACGAGGGAGGCCAGAGACTGCATCGGTCAAAACGTCGGAATAAAATCAACAAAAATGAGGATACTGATCTGAATAATTCATGGAACATCGACAAAGAATAATGGTATGTATAATAAGAGTAACAGTATCAGTAACAGACATCAGCCCCTATCCGTTACTAACCTCTTATTAGTTTATTAAACTACCTAACTTTCGTCTCTACAATTTCCTATCTTAGCCTCTTATTAAACTACCTAACTCGTCCCCCTCTCCCTTCCTACCCATTCATTAAACTACCTAACTTTTACTTATCTTTTTTCTCTTCCTACCGTGTTTGTCACACTTATAGTATCAGTAGCAGCCATTAGCCTAGCCTGTTGTTGTACACTTATGATAACCAGCAGCGATGCGACGGGTCCCGGACTAGTATGAATTATGTGGGCTAAAGCTGGTTAATATGGTCTCCACTAAATGAGGACATTTTGAATAATGCCTATTAAAAAAAAGAAAAGAAGACGGCGTTTCTAGTTTGTTTTTTGTGTGATTCCTGAATTATGTGTATTTCGAATTATGAGAGGTCATTGAGTTCATCAGTTTTGCATAAAGGGTAACAGCTCAAAATACCCAGGCCAGTGTCGAGGTTCAGAATGGACAGATAGATTGATATAAAGTGGGGGGAAAACAAATACGTTAATAGAATTAATTCGGTCGGGCATGACACAGGATTATATTTAGTAAAACAACGAGAAGACAATAATGAAATATAGATGATTATATAATTGTATAATTCACGGAATATGAAGAATATTTGTCCATTTGTGTTATTAATTTTGGAAGGCAATTTCCAGGGGCATGATTAACATTAGTCTCAACAGCGTCGTTTTTATCATTAAAGCAAACAGTGCATGAGTGACTTAACGGTTAATGGGTATGGAGGATGGAACCGAGTTCAAACTCCGGCCGAGACAGTTAATTTTACTAATAATTACCGCCCAACAGATAATTTTACTTCACGACAGATAATTTAATACTTACCACCGGACAAATGATTTTACTCATTGCCACCCGACTACTTACCGGTGACGGATAATTTTACTTTTTACCGGCCAATAGATAACTTTACTAATAATTACCACCCGACATATAATTTTACTAATTACCACTCCACAGATTATATAATAATTACCGCCCTACAGATCATTTTACGCCGCCCTACTTACTGCCCGATTACTTGCACCCAGACTAATTACCACCCGACTACTTACGGCCTGACAGATAATTTTACATAGTACAGCCCGACAGATTATTCAATAATTACGGCCCTGTCTGCAACTTTCCTACTTGCCGCCCGAATACTAACTGCCTGGCCAATAATTTTACTACTGACCACCCGACAGATTATTTAATAATTACGGCCCGACGTATCATTTTACAACTTTGCACCCGACGTATTTTACAATTTACTCCCAACGGGTAATTTTACTAATAACTACCGCACAACAGATAATCTTTCTAATAATTACCACCCGACAGATAATTTCACTAATTACTGCCCGACTACTTACTGCTCGACAGATAATTTTACTAATAATTATCATCCGACGGATAATTTTACTAATTACTACCCGGCAGATTATTTAATAATTAGAGCCCCACATATCATTTTACTATTTGATTCCCGACTACTTACCACCCGACAATAATTTTACTACTGACCGCCCAACAGATAATTCTACTAATAATTACCACTCGACAGATAATTTAACTAATTACCACCCAAGAGATCATTACTCACTGTCTAGAAGATTATATACTTATTATAAACCGACAGGTTACTTTAATAATTACTTTTATTCGGGTCAGGAAGTTATGTTCATACATTATGGTTATCGAAATTTTCGGGCGTTGTCAGGCAGTGTCTGGTATTTCTGGTCCGCGCTGTTTACTAATGGCCATAGAATGACGGTCTGAGTAGTTGCGAGTAAGAGCACCTGAATATAAGATGGAAGGAATACTACTCCAAAATTGATAAGGATAATTAGGACTCCTGGTCGAAAGGGAAATACCAGAATTAAGAAGGGAGATTCACCAATTTAGATTCTACCTTTAAGTATCGCGTAATCTATTGCAGTGTCGTTGGGGTACCACAGATGATTTCAAAATGGTTGTTTCAAGGACGGAGCCGATGCCTCTTCACGCTAGTTGGAATCAGAGTTGTACGTCTCCTACACTGATTGCCAACCATGGCTAGAAAGTTCAGTCTACTCTACTATTTATTCATGGCTGGAGGGAGAAGATATGGATTCATACCTTTCTCAAGGGCACTAGTGCGGATTGAACACAAGTTGTCTCAGTTGGAGTTTGAACTCAGTTTCCAAATTACATTCTCCGTGCCGTTAACGGCTCGGCCACTCCGCACTTCCAAGTTAGATGTTGGAGAGAAAAACAGAACCTTGCGTATAGAAACGAGCGGGGGGTCGTTAGCTAGATAGAAACGGAATCAGAGTAAAGAGGAAAGACAAAACAAGGGAAAGAAGAGAAAAGGAAAAGAGAAAAGAGAAAAACTAGAGAAAGAGCGATCAAATGTGAAAAAAGCGGAAAAGGTTTAATGAGAAGAGAGAAGGGAGAAAGATGAGAACATTAAAGAGAGAGAGAGGGACAGGGTTCATTAGGGATGGAAAGGAAGAGTGTGATTGAAAAGCGAGAATGAAAAGGGGTGGAGTTTCATGAAACGAAGGAAAGATATTATGAGAACAGAAAATGGTGGACGGGAAGAAATCAGAATGATAAAACCAGGGAGGGGGAGAGGAGATAAAACAAAGAAATCAAAATACAATTTGAGGGCGGATCCAAGGAGGGGCCCTGGGATTCCCTCCAGCTTTGTTCAAGTCACAGTTAAAAGAAATTTAAATATCTAAAGAAACTTTATAAATTAAAAAAAAAAAATAATCCTTAGTAATCATAAATTAACCTTAAAAACAAAAATATATTATTTTGTTTTTTTCTATCTAATAAGAGATGTCTTCTGTTTTATTCTTTATAGTTTTTTTTATTTATTGGTTCTGTGGTAAATTTCTTTTTGTTACTTTACTCTTTTGTCAATTCTAAGGCTAAAAAGATACGATTCATGTAAATGAAAAATGATCACCTATTACTTTCTTGTTTTTGATATTTGAATTTCTTTTTCTTGTTCACATATTTATTTGTAAAAATGGATTTTTTCCATTTGGATACCCCCTCTTGCTCAAAATCCTGGATCCGCCCCATATAAGAGAAAAACAGATTCTGTAATATGTTTTTAAGTAACAATAAACGTTGACTGTAGATATTCCCATAATTAAAATGTGACTCTCTATCTTTATGTCTGTTTAATACAATTAGGACAGAGAAATTGTAATTATAATTATTGAAAGAATATGAGCAACCATCTGTTAATTATTCTGCCTTCCACTGAATTTCTTTATTTCTAAATCTTAATCAATTTCATTAATTTGAATTCAAACTTCAGTGATGCAATGGCATTAAAACCTAAAATATATATTTTATGCATTCAAATATTAAGAATATTATTGAAGATCCAGAAAAAAGATGACCAGTAAAATAAATTTCCCAAAGGCCACAAAAGATGTCTTCCGTTTATATTCTTTATAAACTTGTTATTTATTGGTTTTGTGGTAAATTTCTTTGATTAATTTTTTTTTACATTGCACCTTTGTCAATTCTAGTGCAAAAAAGCTGGGACTCAAATTTAAGTGAAAAATGCTGAATCATGTATTACTTTTTGGGGCTTTTGATGTTTGAAATTTGTTTTCTTTTTCATGTATTTCTTTGTGAAGTTAATTTATTCATTTGGCTTGGACCCCCATCCCTGCTCATAATCCTGGATCCGCCCCTGTGAGGGATTAAAGTATCTAAATTACAAAACGTGAAGAAAAGTGTGAATATATAGAATTATAAATTTGAGTTTGAGGTACAGATTGTTCATATTGGAAGAAAAAGGGAATCAGAGGGAAAAAGATAAAGAAGATGGTAATAAAGGGAAAGTTAGAGCAAGAGACGGAGATCCAGAGGGTTCAAGATATTCTAGAGACAGATTAAGAGATCAAGAGATAGAAAAGAGAACGTAAAAATGGAAATATATATATATATAACATTATTATTAATTATTTGCTACTATTTACCTTCATCTTAATTGTTGTTGCTTTTTATCGCAACTAAACTCAGGCTGGTTTCCCTTCAGCAGTGAGTAAATAAATTAAGAACTGGAATAAAGAATAAGTTCCAGGTGAGAATCGAACTTACGACCCTCTATACCGGATGGTGGATCGCCTAACGCGGGACAGCTCTTACCACTGAGCTATTGGAACTTAATGGCATGTGCGAGTCCAAATCAAACATATATTTATGTACTCATTGAGTTTTCAGATTTGAGTTGTATATCTCGCTGGAGATCAAATGACAGCAAGTCTTCTCAATACTGCAGCACTCTCTTTACTATTCTAGCTAATTTTAGTAATGCTGTCGTTTGGATGGTTTATATTCTTCCTTACATTATTGTTATTCCTCTTCTCGCTATCTCTGCCTTTCTGAGTGAAGGACAGAAGATAGAGAAAAAGATGAGCTATGTTTAATAGATAGAGGATGGTGGTAGAAATTAGTAGCCATACACGAAGGGGATTCGGAGAAAGAAAACTGAGTTGGTGAAAGAAACAGAGGGGAGATATAGAGAAAGGAGAGGGAAAGAGGGTTGTGTAGGCAAAGAAAGGGGAGCAGGGGGAGAGATAACGAGGGAGAGAAAGAAAATTGAGTTTGCGAGAGAAAAATAGGAAGAGGTAAGAGCGAGTGAAGGGAGGAGAAAGAAAGTTGAGTGGATGAGAGAAAAAAGAGGAAAAGGAAACAGAAAGAAAGTTGAGTGGGCGAAAGAAAAAGAGAAAGAGAAAGAGACAAAGAGGAAGAGAGTGGAAATTGAGTGAGTGAAAGAAAAACAAAGAGGAAAGAGAAAGAAAAATGCGTGGATGAAAGAAAAGGAAGAGGTGTGAGTGGGATAGAAAGAGAAAGAGGGGGAAGGAAAAGAATAAATATTAAGTGGGCGAGAGGAAGAAGTAAGAGGAAAGAAAAAGAGAAAAGGAAGAAGAGTAAGAGGAAAGAAAAAGAGAAAAGGAAGAAGAGAATGAAAACTGAGTGGGTGAAAGAGAAAGAGAAAGAAGAAGAGAAAGAAGAAGAGAAAGAGAGTCATATTGGCAAAGAAATAAAATAAAAAAGATGGAAATAAAAAGAAGCCTAAACAAGAGATGTGCGAGTGTGGCCATAGCTGTTGCTGTGGTTGTGGTTCATAGTTGTCGACGAGGTGAGAGGACGTCAGGGTCGGGGGATCAGTGGTTGTTGTTGGGGGGTTATAGTTGGGTGATGGTCCAGCCACACCCCCACCACCAGCAGACCGATATAACCGGTCTGGCCCTATTTTTAGTCCCTGGTGAGTGCTTCCTGGCTGCAACCGAGCACCGTTGCGCCTAATAATAAAACGGAGAGGAAAACCATGCCGGCATGTGTCACAATGGCGGCAACGGACTTCTCCTCACCCGTAACGCTACCACAACGTCGCCCCCCCTTCCTTCCCCCCTCTTCCTTCCCACCATTCATATCCCTCATCGACCTCCCCAGCCCAGCATCCTTTACAGACTGTCCGGTCTGGATCAACAACCAAGTATTGCTTCTTCGCCTGTAAACTTTTATAGAACCGAGGTGCCGTTGGCCAAGCAGTTAGAAGCACGGAAGATGGCTATTTACGTTCACTTCGTGCCCTTGGGAAA
>VCCN01007234.1:2671230-2682036 GCA_006491835.1 Architeuthis dux
ATCTATCTATCTATCTATCTATCTATCAATCCAAGGTGTCCATCTCTATCTATCTATTGCAATCAACATAACAAGGGATGCATTTAGTCACGTTTTGAGGTTCTGAATGCTAAATTTCTTGAAAAATGTTTTGTTTTTTTTAGAATTGAATCGTTAAATGAAAGTTTTTGTTTCTATCCTTGGTTTCTATCTTGGTCAGAATGTTTCAAGGAGATTAAAAAAGTGAACTCACATTGCTATATGGAAGAGTTGCCAAACTTGTAAGTTAATTTGTATGCCCCCTCCCCTCGCTCAGAATCCATAATGGCCCCTGCAATCCCAGGGATTGAAAACAGATTTTGTGCTTGTTCAAATACTTAAGAGCAATACTTTTTTTCTCTCCATCTGTTGTTAGGCCGAAGTGCCGAATCATACATAAATAATCCCGTCTTTCCTGACCTCTGTGTGTGTACTATATTAGTAATAATAATAAAGCTTTTCCTCAAGCGTCGTGTCTTATGTTATCGGCGTTGTTTAAGTTGCATGAAAAACCACGTTTACCTCAGCGTTCCGATTCATTCGACAACAATTGTTCGATCCTTCCCTTTACATCCATCTAGGAACTCATTCATCTTCTTTGTTGCTGTCGCTGTGTCCGTTTAATGTTAATTGTCGTCGAAACGGTGTTTCCAATGGCCGTCCCTCGGGAAATGTGTTCCAGTACTTCATCTAACAATGCGATGACGGACTTTCATTCATGGATGACGTCACTGGTTGACGTCATCCATGAATCGCTATATTGTCGTTACCATTTACAAGCACTTCCTGTTTTTATCTGTCTCTCCATCTGGCTTTCCCTTATATATATATATATATATATATTTATTTCTACAGTTCTTTTGTTGTGTTATTCTTAGAACGCTCAATATTACAAGAATTACAAGAATAGAGCATACAAAAGAAAAAGAAAACATATGAAGTAATGACGCAAATAACTATACATTTAAAGAAACAAACAATCGAAACAAAACCCACTTGAAAATCACCGAGGAGGTGTGAAACAGACTTTTGTGATATTATCCATGATATAAATTGACTATCAGTGGCGTAGAAAGGGGGCGACGGGGACCAAGTCGACCCCGGGCGCAAGTGTGAAAGGGCGCAAAGAATTCTTTGGCCTAAATACCGACAATAAAGACTGTCACCAATTAAATTAGGAAAATGGGGAAATGGGAAAATGAATTAAACAATAAAAACAATCAAAATAAGAAAATGTCCTGTGAAGTCTGGGCACTCACAATAGCTGGGCCTGGTAGGGAAGGTAAATGTGGTGAGATGAGGTCACAGGATAATTTCTGGGCTATGTTTGCCGTCCGTTTTACGATATGCGTAGCCAGTTTAGCTACCCCGCTTCTCTCCGTGGTCTTTCTGTTGCGATTCAGAACTTTTCCTCTACTTTTCCGTCCGTCGTACGAAACTTCTATGAGTTTAGTGACCAGATCATATATGCCATAAAGGATTCTTGGCTTTTACTTAACCTGACCGTCACCGAAGAAGTGACCAATGAAAAAATAAGATAAAAAGACTGACGCCGTTTTGTCTCGACCTTTGGAATATGAGAAAGATTTTCAGCCAAACAGAGACAGTATTATCAGCCCGCTGCAACACCCCCACCCCACCCAATCCGAAGAATAACTGATTCTTAAAAATCTCATGTTGTACAAAAATGTTCCTATGACAGACGTATGTGCGCACTTTCGATTTCAACATAGTGAACCAATATTTCCTCAGCAAAAACTCAGTAAGCTATTTTTCCTTTGTGTGCTGGTTGCAAAACGTGTGTGCGCGCATACTCGCATATCATAGAGGGAACAATGTTCACAGTTCTTTTTATTATGAGGGTGTTAAATGTTATTTCTTTGGGTATCGTTGAGTTTAGTATCCTAAACACAACGATACCCCAAATATCGTCCATTTCACATTATGGAAGCACATAGAGGACATTTACTTCGAGTGTACAAAGTACATGAAAATTAAACTGAGGACGCAAATATCAGATGTTCATACTGACGAATTATCATAAAAATGGAAAATCCAGAAGAATTTTCACAATTTAATGAAATAAAGTCACTTAACCCTATTCCTATAAATCATTTCCAGAAATTAAGAAAACGTTTTTTACAATAGATTCTTTCCAAGAGAGTGGGTATGTTTATTCAAACTTTAATCATCGATAAAAAATATATATATACATATCGATTTTGTTTTGACTCACGCATCATGAAATCAGTTTACCTTACTTAATTATTTTGTAAGTTATGTCAGATATCTTTCTGGTATCGAACCGGAAAAATTCCCATTTAAAATCAATTTTTCTTTTTTTTCTTTTATTTATTCATCTATGAAAAAAACCTTTTTGAAAAATGATTCGGTGTATGTTAAACTCTCCTCTCGCCATAAGATACAAACATATTCAAGGAGTATAAATGCTTAAACACCAAAATTTAACTAAATATCTATACGAATTACGTACACTCAAAGTAAATATTCTGTATGTGCTTCCATAATGCGAAATGGGCAACATTTGGGGTTCTTTGTGTTTAGGATACTAAACTCAACAATAGCCAATTCTTTCGTAATAACCTTTTGTTGTATAGCCATCTTGGTCCACGGGAGGAAAAACCTGAACTTGGAGAAAAAGGAAGACTCGAAAATATGATGAGATATTTTTATTGAATAAGATACATTGTGTCGCGGCGGAGAATGAAGAGTGGAAGAGAGATCATGAGTGCCGATAGACTGTTCCCAACAGGGAAACTGGCCTTGTGTCTTCCTCTGGCCTTGGCGTTCTGTGGTTCTCTCGCTTTTATGGGGTTCGAACGCCCACGCTGATTTTCCAGCCGACCACCGATAGGTCGTAGTTCAGTCGATATCCTGTTTATGACTTTTGAACACCTGTTGTGTCTGTTTCCGGTTCTGGACACCTTGCAGTTTCGGGTTTTCGTCGATATCCTGTTTATAAGTTTCAACACCTGTGGGGGTCAAATCTGTGACCTCCGCCCACGGCTGCCTAAATATCCAACACGTTGCGTCAATAGTAAGAAGAAAGATTGTAAATAATTCTGGTTTAAAATTATTTGTTTCTACAATATAAATCCAGAGATATGTGCGTACAGAACGGTGTAACGTAATAATTTGCATTAGAAAGTTTTAGGGAGAAAACACACCCAGATTTCGAAATTCTACCAAAAATTAACTAATCATCGGATTTCAATAAAACTTTCGGTACTTATTCATTCTCTACTTGCCATTTGAACTGTGTTGACTGGCAAGCACACACCTACTGTAAAGAAATGTATCTTTGTTAAACCCCAGGACAAAGTCAGGAGTTGACTTTGTTATCCTATCGTAACAAAAACAAGAACAATCCTCACCAGAATTAGGGGTGTAAACCGATATGTAAAATCCCCATTCCCCTACCGTGATTTGAAATCACGGCTAAGTGATCGATAGCTGCGTGTCTTACTGACGGAGCTAAATTGACAAGTCTTAGATACTAACAAACATTTATCATACAGATACCTATGGGCTTATTTCATTCTTATAAATAAATATAGAAAAAAAAAATATTTTATAATTTTTTTAAAAATGTGGCTTCCAAATTTAGTGTTTTAAATCCTAAGCATTTTGACAATGCAGATGATGTGAACAAATTAGAATCCAAAGTCAAACTAAAATAGTTTAAGAGCTTCTTTGATTCAAAGACATGTACAAAGCGATAATGGGCACTAGCAGTATGGCAAATTCAAGTGTCGAGAAACTGACCATCAACAATGTACTTAAATTCATGATCACCAATGACATGCGTTCCGTTTATCTTAAGCTGTCCACATTGTACCACATTTTTCTGACCCTACCAATTAGCGCAGTTGCAGGACGATCCTTTAGCTGACACAAGCACATGAAGTCGTACCTTCGTTCTACAATGGGCAAGGTTAGCTTTGCTCCCCATTGAAAGACTACTGAGATGGATTATAATTAAGTAATAGATAACTTTGCAAGAATAAAGCCTAGACGAAAGAGGCTGCTGTAGTTGCTTCATACATTTTTCATATTACTTCGTTTTGTTTTCATTTACGTTTAAAATGTAAAATAATTAAATAACACACGTTTTTTAATGTTTTGAATACGTTATAGATTCATGAGCTTACGGTGAAATAGGTACCTCTACGCACTTTCTACAAACATTCTAAAACGTATTGCAATAATATAAATATCTTTTTTGAAATTTTAATTTTGTTTCAACTGCAAGAACATAGCATAGAGTTAGTCGTAAAAAAATTACTTTTGCAAATTTTGTTTTTCTTCTGATTAATAATACAAAAACTATGGGCTAACAAGTTATTGTGCTCCGGTCCTCCATATATTTTAAATGAATATGGGTGCGTGTGTAGTATAAAAGACTCCTGTCTACCATCTGACCTTCGTTAGCTCAGTCGGTAGAGCAGCACCGCATATAGGTGGCTTCCAAGGTGGACACGGGTTCGATCCCCGCACGGAGTTCGTTTCTTTATTCACATTCACGATTTAGGCCGCTCGTTTAGCAGTCGCTCACACCGACGCCGGGAAAATATAGGCTCTCACTAATAAATGTCATTATATATATATATATATATATCCACTACCAACCATTTTAAACAATGGAGAATTCCAATGAAACGATTTGCGTACTTTCTTTTCTAAAACATCATCTCATAGATATTCAAATATATCCGTGAACTTTTTCACGGGGTTTAAGTAGTTAAGATATAAAACAACGAAATGGTTTCAAAAAACGTCTTCCTTGAGAAAAAGAACGGCCCTAATTCAGAAGCGAGGCAAATTATCTGAGCGTCTGAACGGGTGACCGACTGCGCACGCGAGGAAACAGACTTAACGCTTTTAAAAAGAAACAAGCGTAAATTCAGCCTTTTGAGTCTCGTAGAGATTAGGCCTGGTAACGAACAGCAAATAGGTCGAGGGTACGAAAGAGATAGCGAACATTAGTGGCTTACAACCGACATGTGGCCTCCTTGAAGTTGCATCTTCTTCCATCATAAACACGTGTCTCATTTTCCCCATTGAAACAGCGGGCTACTTGAAATTCGCAGACGGCATTTCACAAGACGATACATTTTATTTGTTTAACAAACCCAACCTCAATACTTGCTTTATACGTTCTTTGTTTTTTTAATTGATTTCTTTCTCTTTTGCAGGGGTTCTTTCCCATCTTTCTGTTTCCTATTTCTTTTTCATTTGATGTTGTGCTTTTATTTTCAACTATTCGTTCTTCCTATTACGTTGTTACACATGAAAAGTCATTTTTGAATTGTAAGAAGGATGGTATAAATAACAAAACAATGATGAATGTAATCATCAATATATGACCATTTTGAAGCAATAATCTTTTTCCAAGGATACTCTAATGATAATATGACATTTCCGTAAATCTCTTTCGGTTCGGTGCTCATAAATTCAGTAAAAGCAAGAATTATGGCTCCCCTATTATTGAACCTTTTATTATGGATATGAAGTTCAAAATTCCCAAAAAGATGATTATCTGTAGTAAAAGTATTAGGTAAATATGGAGGATGCTGCAAGACTTCATATCCCAATTCTCTAGACTTAAACACAGTCAAAATGATGTGATATGGTTTCTGTTGAAGTCCTAAAGTCTACCGGAAGTGTTCGATTATTTGTTCGTCGGTCGTTGGCCACTGATGTCGATAATGTTTCATCATCAAGAAAAGGTTGGCCTCCTTCGAAGTTTATTATTGGTATCCATATTTCCAGACCTAAATCTATTGAGCCAACGCTTAATATTTCAACTGTGGTTAGTTTTCACTCAAAATGCTTTGTTTGCGTTATCAGCAGCTTGAGCAGCACTATGTCCTCATTTGAATTTGTACTTGAAAATTAGTCTAACTCTTTGGGTGGACACCATTGCTGTTAAGGAGTCAAAAACCTCCAATAATAATGAATTATATGTCTATTTATATTGAATCAGCAACAAAATGCATTTATATTATGATTCACCAAATGTCCGTCCGTCCTTTCGTCCGTCCGTCCTTTCGTCCGTCCGTATGTACTCGCCTACCGCTTAAACCATACAACATAAATCCATGACATTTTCTGTGGGTACCGATGTGACGCAGGGTTACGTTTTTAGCGAATTAGTTTTTTAGAATCAGGTCTTGGGGAGTCGATTTACTGTAAAAATGCATGCTAAACTGATCCATCATTTCCAGAAACTTATCTTGGTGGAAGAGAAGAAATACTTTCGAAGTTTGTTTATTTTCTAGTTGTTTTATTTTGTCTTAACTAAACTATGGACATATTCAGTCAAAGCAGTTCATACTACATAGGAAAAATACATTAGAAATTGGACATAGGGTGTTGTTTTGAAATATACGTAAATCAATCACTCACTTTGAGCCAATTCACTCGCTTCCCCATAAGTTACTTTTTCTCAAAAACGAAATGATTTCAGAAGAAATGAAGGTCAGATTCAGTTAAAGCATTTCATACTGTATAGAAAAAGAATATTTTTTCATAATTTCTGCTCATACGAATCTTAAGTGTTATGTATGTACATTTAACATTTTTCCGAAATCATAAAAAACTCAATAAGTAACAAATATTACTATTTAACAAGAAATTAAATTAAACATTATCTGATCTCCATTTATATATCTATCTATTTTATTAATTCTTTTCTTTTTTTTACAGCAAATTTCTTTGCCCGTTTGGGTTGGTAATCAGTCTATTACTATAATTCAGAAGAAGGCCACTCCGTCAGTCATCGCATAATACAGGAACGGACAGAGCTATGGTCACACAAGATTCAGGGGTTACTAATGGGGGCCATGTAGCAGGTCTTTAGCGAGATAGTTTTTGAAAATGGACCCACAACATATGTTGTTGTTTTTTGGGGGGTTTTTTTTTGGGGGGGGGAATTTACACTGTTAATTCATTCTAAAAATGGACACATTTTTGTGTCTGCGTTCATGTGTCTGCTAGCGTCCGTAAGTATGATTTTTGAATAAAATTCTGAGAGTGAGACCGAGAGAGGGAGAGAGACAGACAGAGAGAAAGAATGAGATACGGAAAGAGAGAATGAGAGAAAGAGAGATTGAGAGATTGAAAAAGAATTTTGCAGGATCTCAGGCTACATGCAAATAGAAACTCACTTGGGTACAACCTATTCATTTCCAGACAGTCAACTTTTAAAAATATCAGCACTAAATTATTTTTATTTCATTTTTTCAAATCAATTGGAAAATTACCCACGTTTTTTTAATATTATATGTTTGTTAAGTGGATGTAAGGGAATCTGACAGAATGGTAGATGCAATTAGGCAATGTGGTAATCAAATATTGAGAAAAGCGTGTAGGTTGCGGATGTGTTTGTAGCAGTCTGTATGTCCAGTTTGCTCAGGTTAATGGTGAGATTGATGGTGATTGAGTGCTACAAACACATCCGCAACCATTAGGGACTTAGTCAACAAATCACACCACAACCTACTCCCACCCGAGGCCGGTGTCTACGTCATACCATGCAACGACTGCAACAAGAGCTACATCGGCGGGACGTCCAGGCTACTCAAGAAAAGGATTTATTTTTCTTATTTTAAAGCAACACAACATCAAAAATCGAAAACAATCACATACACACACAGGGAATTGGATAAAATATAGGTATGTATCATACGCACACGCTGAACACATACACACACATACATTACACACGCATATACATACACACTAGCATCCATATACAAACACACACCCACATGTGTAAATACACATAAATAGACCTAGCTGTATACACACGCAAGAACACCCCCCACTCCTTATCCAATAGGAGGAACACAAACACACGCGCATAGGCATAGATAGAGACACACTGACTGGACATCTAAGACCATGCCGGCACACAGACTTATCTAGACAGTGAACATAAATCACATCCCATACCCCTACCCACTTAATAGCTGATACACAGAACCACCTAATCTAAAGTTCCCCACCCTACCAGCTCGAAACTATACACAGAACTCTCAGCCAACATTTAGGTCACGTACGCCTATTTTCCTCAACAAGAACAGCTCACTTCTTCCGACTATCTCAGCATGGAATGTTGCACTTCTCTGCAGTGTTCACATTTCCGATGAAGTCTCTCGCAGCGACGAAATGCATAGAGGCTTATCTTCATGATAATAAATATGTTTGTGACGTAACACGTTTTTCTCAATTTACAATGTTGTTCCTTCTATTAGCTGCTTAGGTCGCCCTAACATTTCCCATGGTCCTTAGAGAAGCAGGGGGTAATAAAGATTTCTCTATGCAGCATGGCTTGATACCGCATCCAACCTGGGTATATACATGCCTTCCCCTGTTATGTCTAATAACCATTCACCCGTTTTTAACCTAACCCCGTATCGTATTATATTTTCGCAATTCAGGTCAATTTCTACATTTCTAGAAAAGGTTTTACATATAATTTTAACTGATTCAATCACTCCGTGCGGGAGGCACCTATAATCTGACTATGCACCTATAATCTGACTATGCACGCCAGAAAGCACTTATTAAATGTAATGTTTTTATTCACACAAGAAACGTGAAAGGTGTGTAGGTAAAAGATATAGAAATACAATGGCTCCAAAATAAAATATTCATCAGAAATTAACGCAAATTAAACGTCTGTCGTTTGTTCCTTACAGATTGCCCACCTTGAATTCGTCTGTTTATGGTATTGAGTTAGATTCATTGTGCACCGTCAGATAAAGAACAAAAGACAAGAGTTTAATTTCATTATTGCGTTAATTTCTAATGAATATTTTGTTTGATCATATTTTTTACTAAAAAGAAATAAAAACCAGAAAAATCATTTTTGTGTGGGCTTTTATCGTGTGATCATTTGTCATGGAACCGTTCTTAGAATACGAGTTATTTCCCTTCCATTGCAACTCATTAAAGCTTTTAGTTTCTGAAATATCAATCTGAATTTATGTGGGGCCTTATCTGAACGCAAAAGAATTATTTTCTATGTGGCCTTTTTTCCGTGTGGGCTTTTTTCAATGTGGGATATTTTTCCGTGTGGGCTTCTTTCCATGTGCGCTTTTTCGTGGGGCTTTTTCGTGGGGAACTTTCGTGTTGGCTTCTTTCATGTGAGCAAAACGAGTCATCTCTTCCCCTTCTGTAAGAGTTTCGTCTATTTAACACTGAGTCATTGCATTATTCTCTCTGATATAAAAGAACGACATTCCATGTGTAAAAACCTAACATATCCGGTTCCAGTGCGCTGTTCAAATTCCCCGAACATTTGAGTAGCACATTTAACTGTTTATCATATACAGACGCAATGAATTCTTCGGATTGGTAAAACAGACGCAGAGACTTTTTAAAAATTCGAATGACAAACGGATACAAAGCTTCGATTACTTATTCACTGATTTAAGAAGCATTTCAAAAAGTGTCGGTCACTGAAGATCTCAAATTGTTTCAACCATAGAGCCCCCTTAGCCGTGTGCATGTACGTGGGTGGATATTTTCACATTAAGAATTTGGATATTTTCTCAAATAGATTTGTAATTGAATGAGTTCTGACTTAAAGATTTCCAACAACTTCAATAA
Source organism: Architeuthis dux (assembly GCA_006491835.1). Classification (NCBI taxonomy): domain Eukaryota; kingdom Metazoa; phylum Mollusca; class Cephalopoda; order Oegopsida; family Architeuthidae; genus Architeuthis; species Architeuthis dux. The sequence goes on from VCCN01007234.1 coordinate 2,680,888, forward strand.
TTATAATAATCTGTGGATGTTATGTTTATTAATTTATTTCAACATTGCATTAAATAAAGATAAGAAATACTCATCGATGTTTTATTTAATGGAACAACAAACTGAAGAAAGTAGTTCAAAGTATAGAACAAAATCTTAACTAACACTTTTTATTTCCGATTGCGCTGTTATTCGTTGCCATAGAAACAGTGGCCCGAATTAATAAGTTGTATAAAAACAACTAAATTTAGGATGACGGTAAAAACTAGTCAAATTCAATAAAAAGTGGTGTGTTACAATACTTCATCCAATAATAATAAAGATTGACTTATAAAAGTTGTATAAAAACAACTACAATTAGGATGAAGGTAAAAACTAGTCAAATTTAATAAAAAGTGGTGTGTTACACTACTTCATCTAATAATAATAAAATCTTAACTACTTCATAGAATGCAATCATACTTGTATTATATTAAAACATGCCAATACAATTTTCTTAGCAATGAGAGATAGGCTGTGCCAAAATTATCTTTATCTCTAGCATTCAGACCTTTTTCACAGGAAATAACAATTGTACAACGTGAGCTATTTGCGCACACTGAATTACTATGAATTTGAGCTGCTCATTTTCCTGGATCTGTTTCAACTTACTTCGTCTTGCAGGTGTTCTTAATTGTTTACTGAACACAGATTCCATTCAGTTTCTTTGTCTTAGGTTTCCGGAATTATTCAAGAAACAGGTTTTACATCTCGTCTTCTAAGAAAAATAAACGTTAAAACTGTTGTTCTTCAAGTCGCCCGAAAACTTTAATGGCACACGTGGCTTTCAAAGCGCAACTTTATACACACGCACCCGTGCGCGCGCACACACACACACACACACACACACATACACACATATATATATATATTTGCTGTATGGGTGTGAGGGAATGGTGGATATGGTTAGACAATGTGGAAAAGAAAGAATGAGAAAAGCGTGTTACATCTCAAACATGTTTATTATCATAAATATAAATCTTTATGCATTTCATCACTGCGAGTGACGTCCTCAGAAGAAAATTGAACATAGCAGAGTCGTGCGATCATCCATGTGGTGTGCTGTGAATGAAAAGAAATGTGTTTCGTGTGTTATATGCCAGGTGACCTGGTTTGTTAAATGGGGGGTTA
>VCCN01007234.1:2689377-2702995 GCA_006491835.1 Architeuthis dux
CTCTCTCTCTCTCTCTCTCTCTCTCTCTAGCTATCTATCTATACATATATATTTGTGCGTATGCGTATGTATGTATAGTTGATGCACTCCATAATATGCATATATATATTTATATGTGTGTGTATGTTAATGAATAAATATGCACACATATAAAGAGAAAGAATTACGCATATACATAGATATATATTTGACTTATATATCTGTAGATAGGTTAACCTCTTCTAATATTATTAAACATTTTGCTCTCCAGAATGTTGTTTTTCCCGCACTTTTGCTGTTTGGGTGCATTGTTGTGGTGCAATGATTAGCAAAAGATCTACCCTCACTGGGTGCTTCATGTTTGTGATCTTGTGTCGAAACTAAGCTAAGCTTAGTAAATAATAATAATAACTTTTGTTCTGTTGATTTTCGCATGCTCGTCTTGTGAGGTTTGAATTCAAGAATTTCTGTTGTGATCCCGAAAACAAGAACTGGGAATCCTTTCAGATCACTTTGTTTGATAAAGAGCCGCACTAGTGGAGCATTCCGCAAGGCTCGAACGCATTACAAGTAATTTCTACTTTTATAGCCGAAATGGTTGGATTACGCCATTTTTTTTCTCATGTGATCATGTTTTCCTGTTCCTTATTTTTCTGTCTCTTCTTGTAGGTTTTGTGTTCTTTGTAATGCTTCACCGTTTGTCTTGTGTTCTGTGTCTTTCGTTTTATTTGACTATTGTTTTCTTTTAGTCCGGACCAGTTCTTATTATTTGTCAATAACTCACAGAACGGCCATTTACTGTAGGGCTGTTTGCTTAAAAACCGGACAAACGCTCCCTACTTATTGACACTTGCTTTTTAATAAATGCTAAGGAAGAGGTGGCCATATGTACGCCTGTTTACGTAGCTGTCTCTACGCCCTGAATGAAGTATTTTGCCTACCATGCTCTACATACAAACACATTTACACACACATATATACATACGCACACATACACACACACACATATATATATATATATATATATGCGCCAATTTATTGTGTGCAGGTGAGATTCGGTGTTAATAACTGAAGAGGGACGTAATCGCAAATATAGAAAAGTGGGCTGTGTTAAAAAAATATGAGATTTTGCATGTAAATATTTACACATGGTAATGTATATTTCGTTAATGTGTAAGTGCTCACCACATATGCAAACATGAAATGAACACTCGTGACACTATAAACCTACATTCAGATATTGATATACATTTGGATACTCGGAAAGAGTTTAATAACAAAAATCGAACATACAAATGTATATAAATATATTTATGTACGAAAGTTCCATCCAGGCTTGTCTTGATCGACTATTAGTAATAAAGTTAGATCTATCCTCACAGAATGCCCGACTAGTGTGGACATGAGCCTGACTAACATAAGCCTAGTAAATACCAATATAATTTCGACCTTTTTTTATAGCCAATCGTTGAAAGAGTGTTGTTCAATAGCAAGTATTGAGGATTCTGTTATCCTTTGTAGTCGAAATGGTTTGTTCAATACGGCTTTTGTTTCTCTTGTTGTTGACGCTGTTAGAAACCATCAGCCAAAACTGTCAACATAGGTTTCTTCAGTTTTTTAGTTGGTCCGGCTGGCTGGCTTTTATATCTGTGTGTATGTATGTATCATGCATACAGGCCGTGCCAAAGGAGCCATAGGGCTGAAAATTTAAACATTTACTCCTTATTATGTCTAGAAAAAACGTTTTTTGTTTGTTTTTTTAAAACTATCCTCCTAAATAGGCTTGTTAGTGGGGGGGGGGGTTGCAATGTAAGTTTATGTTAATTTGATCCCTTAGTTTGTGTCAGGCAGCATTCACGCTTGTTTTTTTTTGTTGAAAATTCAGACGTGTTTCTTTTCGAGATCACTGCCCAACAAACGGCGAGAGAAGTAACTTATTCATTGATCACCACTTTTTCCAATTTTTTAATTGATCACCTCCAACACAACATGCTGCCAAAAGACGTTGGTCACGTGACGGTTTCTATTGAGTGACTAACCAGACCTGTTTCTTTCTTTCATCATTCGTATTGTCAAACTCCAGTACAAGTCTGGAGTTGACTTTGTTTTTCTACCCTAACAACAATAACTCTGAACAATCCAATTTTCGGGGGGTAAACTCTTCACTGTTTGTCTGTCCCGTCACGTTAAGCGAAACGGATATGTAAAATTAACATTACCCTACCGTGATTTAAAATCACGACCAAGTGTAGACGGTAGATTGGTAGACGGCTCCCTTACCAACTGAAAAAACTGACAAGTCTTAGATATCTACGAAAATGTATCTTACAGATACCCAAAGGTTTATTTCATTCTAATAAAGAAATACATTTATACTAAAAAATATATATTTTTAATTTATTATATATATGCAATACAAAAGTTGCAGTAATCATCTTCAGTCGGAATAGAAATGTGGAATTTGACTTGTTCTTCTATGATTCATTCTGTCTTGTTCTGACACGTGTGAAGATCCTGCAATTGTATTTTGGTAAAAACCAATGTTAAATGGTGGGTCCTCCTAACACCAATCTCATCAACGATCTAGGTTGGTGCAAAATAATTGCGGTTTTTCACTATCAACTTTAAAGCAGTATATCTCAGCTTAAAATAAAAGTTATTAATCGAAATAAGAACCTTCAGAATCTACAAACTTTTGCCAGCTAGAAACCAGTCCATTTATTCCGGAAGCATAGAATTCTAGGGTCCTGGAACCAGTGAATTCTTCGAAAGAGTATTTAGCTGCTGCTTGGTTGATGAAGACCTTCCCTTGCAGGAAGTGGTCGAAATGCTTGAAAAAGTCGTAGTCGGTCGGAGAGATGTCTGGTGCGTAAGCTGGGTGAGGTAGAGTTTCGTAGCCTAGTTTGTTCAATGTATGCAGGGTCATTCGCGCGACATGTGGTCAGGCGTTATCATAAAGGTTGCAGTTCTTGGTGCATTTTGTCGATGTCTGGCGATACTTTTCTGTGATAGTTTCGCAAGGATTCAAGAAGTTTTGGTAGATGATTCCACTTGCTGACCACTAAACAGTGACCTTAATCTTCTTTTGATGCAGGTTTGGTTTGGGGAAGTGTTTTTGGTGCTTCACCTCTGTCCAGCCACTGTGCGGAACGCCGTCGATTGTTGTACAGAATCTATTTTTCGTCACATGCCACAATGTGATCAAGAAAAGGATCGTTTTTGTTGCGCAAAAGAAGCGCATAGTAGACTTCGTAACGGCGATTTTGTTTTATTTTCGTTCAGCTCGTACGACACCCATGCGTGGGTCCGCCTCAATAATGGCCCTTAATTGGATGTCGTCAATCACAGAAGGGCGTCCACGACCCTCCTCATCTTCAAGGCTTTCGTCTCCGCTTAGAAATGTTTAGAACCAATGATGAGCTGTACGTTTGTTGACCAAATGAATGAATGAATGGCTTGGCTTCGCGAACGAAGATTTTGCGGATGGTTTTCCACAGCATTTGGACCATAGACGGCGGGGCCAATGTGCGGAGTAAACCTCCAGCCTGAGCAATGCAGTTTTAAGGTGAAGTGCGACTTGCCTAGGGTCGACCCCACCCTTTAAACCGGGGGTTTGCTTCCTATGGGCAACCAGAGCGGCGCGGATAGGAGCAGAGCCCATATGTCGTAGGTTTGACAGGAGTGTCCTTCTCCTGACAGATGCGCGAGCTAGCTATGGGGTCTGTCGCCCCCTTGCGGGAATGTTCCGACAGTAAGGCTGAACTGGTTATACAAAACGTGAACAACCCGTAATTGGTAGAAGCCTGAGCTGGCTATAGAGTTCTACCGACCCTTTGAAGGAGAAATCAGGAGAGAACGGATGCCTGTAGCTTTGATCACAGATTTTCATGATAGTGCGGCTGTCTGCAACTGTAGGTGCAGATCCTCATGACAGTATGGGTGTCTGCGACTTTAAGTACGGACACTGGTCGCTCCTACATTGAGCAGATGTGCACTGACTATGGGGTTCTGCTGACCCCGCCAGAGCAGTAACCTGACAGTATAGCGGCCTGGGCATAATCACGCCCTTACGCAAAGAAAATTTCTTTTTTCAAAATGAATAGCTGTTACAAGATAGGTTGAAGCACCTAACAGGTTGGTTGGCGTTTTCAGATATACTTTTGGAGACGACATTAACATTTTATATGCCCCCTGGCCGAAAATACCATCCTATCATTCCACTTGTCACCCTTCACTACCGTAAGCACACTTTCATTTCATTTGATTTTGTTATGGTTATTAGCTTGAAAAGGACATTGTTTTGAGGGACTTTTATTAGTTTGACCATTTGGTTCCTTTATTTCTTTAAGCCACGACTTATAAATAGTCCACAGGATGCCATGTCTCTTTATCTGACGGTGTGGACGAGAAATCGGCTGACCTGTCCTTTATCGGCAAGTGTCTAATACTGATGGGTTTCGGAGAATGGTTCGCTAAAATTCTTTACCCATCTCTGCTATCATATGTATTTATAATGTTTGGGGCCTTCTAGATTTATTAAGCAAATACTTGATTCATATTGCGAGCAGTTTCCGCTGCTTTACGTCCCCTTTTGAACTGATACAACAAAACTGCTTGAATTTTCTTTTTTTCCATCTTTGATTTGACAGCCTGAAATAAACCAGAATAAATAGTAAAAAGAAAACGTTAAGCTTAAATACCTAGAGCGAAATTCAGGCTTTAAAATGCCATATTACATAGCTAAATAATAGTTTCTTCCAAAATAACTATCAAAGTTTAAAATAACAAAAACCGCAATTATTTTTGCACCAACCTAATATTAATAGAGGATGAAGAGAACCATATTATTTATAAAGGATGAAGGGAATTAAGGCACCATTGTCCAAGGTAGGTTATTTTTTCGTTGCGTCAATCTTGTGGGGAGGTCTGCTTGCCTGCCTTGAAAGTCAGCATCTAATAATCCCGGCTTTTTACCTGGACTCGAACACTGACCACTACCACTAACAGGGAATACGTAACCATCTCAACCATGTGGCCAGCCGTGTAATAGTCTGAGAGACTAGCGTGCTAACCATAGCTCCATAGCGAGACGCCCCATAAAAATAGAATCATTTACTAAACTTAGCTTAGTCAGACAAAAGGCCACAAATATAGAGCATCCGATGCGGATCGAACTCGCTACTGTAGTAATGGTCTACGAGACCAGCTTGTTAGACATCGCTGTGTATGTATAAAGCGAGTCTTAAAATTTAAGCACAATTTGATTACTAATACTGTTTGATTATCGTGTTTGTGTGCGTGTATATGTTTGTGTGTGCGTGTATATGTTTGTGTGTGCGTGTAACGTGTGCGTGCGTTTGTATAATTTATGTGTGCGCGTGTGTGTAATATGTAGGGGGCGGGTATGTGATGTGTTTGTGTTTGATTTTGATCCTGTTTTTCGGGTTGACAAACGCCGGATTCTGGCTGAACACAAAACACTTCATCAGTGCTTTTTGTCTTTTCCCGTAATTGGAAAACACTCGACCAACAGAGGACGGCACTTTTTTTTTCAAGTGGAGAAGAAGAAAAGAAAAATGAAAGGAAAAATATAAGTAGGGCGTGGAGAAAAAAGATTGAAAAAAAAAACAACAAAAAAACCAACTATGGAGTTTTAGAGAGAGAAAGGGCGAGACTTTGGGCAAGTGGCACTTAAATGAGATCACCAGACGTTATCAGAGTCCGAAGAAACAGAACTAAGCCCGCAGCTGATAATTGAAGCGGTGGTAGCGGAAGCAGTAGAGGGTCAGGACCTCGTAATCGAAGGCTTAAAAAATAAACGGAGACCGGCGGGCGCCATCGGATAAATACATACATATACTGAAAAAGTTCATTCATTATCAATATTATTATTGTTATTGTTGTTGTTATAGATTATCATAGTGCGTACCCTCTACGACCAGCCAGGATGCCAATTACCACCGTTATTGTAGGACTTTAGAGGCCTTTGTATTATTTTCAACTTTATTTATTATAATTATGACTCTTCTTGTTGTTAGCATTCTTAATATAAGTATTATCATTGTTATTATTATCGTTAATGTTTTGTTTATTATTATTATTGATTACCATGGAAAGTTCCTCCATATTAGTGGCCACCAACCTAATCACCAGTATTATTTTAAGAATTACAAGTCTTAGAGGTATTTTTTGTGACTACTACTTGTTACGATTATTTCATTTTTATCTTCTTTCCGTCTTTTTTTAATCATTTCTAAGGTTTCTTATATTTGTTGTCCAAGAAGCGACTGGCAGACCGACTAACTATTTGTTCGCTGACCCAATTGCGCGGTTTTAGATTTTGGATAAGGTCAAAAGTATCCATAGAAAGAAAGTCGTTTTTTCTTTTCGTTCTGAAGGAATTAAAGAAAGAAAAAAAGACTGTTTTCGGGGTTGAAACGCATGAGTTGTATTTGCAATTCCAATTCACTAGCCTTGAAGGCATCGGAAAATAAGTTTTTTTAAAACTCTTTGAAGCATCGTGGGTTAAATTTCATCCCACTTGTGACGTGTTTGGTGTCTGCGTGGTGGGCCATTTTTAATACCTTGTTTTTATCTCAATTTATCTAGGAACACAGAGGTTATATTCTGTCCGACCATTTTGTTTAGTAACGAGGTTGATCAACAGATGGCGGAGTAGTTCAAAAGTGGAAGAAAAAAGAAATGTGAGTTTAAGCAGTGTTTTAAGCGAAAGCCTAGGAGGACCTCGTTTCTGGAGGAAATAAAGATTAACAAGAAACGGCTGATCTTTGCCAAAGAGTATCTGTACAAACAACAATCCCCCTGGGCAAATGTTCTGTGGACAGACGCTACCTAAAGCTTTTGGGCAAAGCACAATAACGATTTGTTTATTGACGACGAAATGAATCATATAAGGAAAAGAACACCCTACATAAAGTTAACATGATGGAGGATCCATAATGTTGTGGGGTTGCTTTGCTGCCTCTGGTACTGGAGACCTTAATGAAATCAAATGATTACCAAGCGTTTTAGAGCAAAATGTGCCATCCAGTGTAAGAAAACTAGGTTTGGTCCGAAGATCAAGAGAATGGTTAAAAATGGAAAATGAACTGTTTTAATCTTGCCAGTAATGAGTCCTAATCTCAAACCTAATTGAAAATCTTTAGATAGAGTGGAAATCTGGAGTCATGGTTTCAACACGTACCATATTCTATAGGAATCCTGCAAACATTCAGGAGTTCAGGAAACTACCAGCTGACAGGTGCAAGAAGCTTATAGATGGCATCATTGCCAAAGTGTGTGCAACTAAATATTAAAGAACCTGTATTACCGTCCAGCTCATAGCTTCTATTTCTTCTTTGAAATTACTATATATAAGTTTTTAAAAAGTTGTTTTTTTGTTAAATTACTTTAGACATCCTATTAAAATATTCTGATGATACAAATTTGGTAGACTCCATTAATATTTGACGATATTGTACAAGTTATACAAAAGATTGGATGGTGTCAATAATCATGACTAGAACTGTAGATCAAACATTATACAGTGAAAAATTCAGCTCAAAATTCAGTTAATAACTACGTGTCAGGCTACGGACTTATTAATCCTCCCACGTACTCCCGATGAGGTCGACCAGCGCAATGGTTAACAAGCCCGTCTCGTAGACCAGTGATTACTATTCTCAGTAGATGCTACACTACTCGAACTACAAAAGAAATTATTTTCCCATTCAGACTTAAAGGTTACCGACAGGGTTAGAAACCGGACCGCTAATTTTGCAGCCTCTGTAACGTTACTGCTTTTCGAATGCAACATCTGATTAGTCATCCAGCCGTATTACGACCTCTGAAATGCGGTAATAGCAAGATTTGTGATCCGTATCGATAGTTAATCAAAAGCCTCCCCCGAAACCCCGGCCGCCAGGGCGATTGATTTTTCCCCTCGGTGATTGCTGATCTCGGGCCTTGAAGCTCATTGACTAGTGGCGTCCGAGTAGATGGTCGTAATCGTGTCTATTGCAAGAGGAGCCGTTACTTGCGGGCAACTTGTAGTTCACTCCTTCGGAAAGTTGGTGTCTGGTCATCAAGAGAGGAAAGGAACAGGAGACGGGGTTGGCTTTGTCGACAGACACCGAGACGGTCGCAAATGGGACATTATCCTAATAGGTTGATTACCACAGCGGGTGGAATGTAAACTTCAAACAGATGATGTGGTGTGTGTAGGAATTCAGTCGTAATGACTGGGGAGTTTGGGATCGGAGAGATGTTCTATGATTTTACGAGAATCGCAAATTATGATGACGATCACTTCAAAGGGAAATCGCCGCGGGACTTTATGATCCGCTCCGCCATTAAAGGAGAGATGTCTGACGGTCTGGCGACAGGCATTCAACCCCGACGCGCCCGACGATCGACACAGCCAGACGGTATTAAGGGGCTGATTCATTTTGCAATGCAATTGTTCAAAAGTTAGCTTAAATCGACATCGGAAAATTTTAATAATTTTAATCTGAACTTCAAATCTGAATAATAATATAATTAAAAATACACACACACACACATACAAACACATATATGAAGCTATATATGTAAATGTACATATATTCTCTATAAATATATCTACGTGAATATTAAAGATTTCACATATACATGTATATATTATGCAATCTATACAAAATATATATTTCGTATGTATATGTTTATATCTATTCAAGTTTTAAATGATATCCCCATGTTTATCAAACTTACATAGCCTACCTAAGAAAATGTCGCCTTAGTCCACTTCAAAGTCGCCTTGTGACTTCGAACACTTATCCATGCACCCTTTCCACTTTTCAAAACAGTCTATATTCGAACCCAAGTAAACGCGATGATTTCGAACGCTGATTTTTGTTATGGCATTCAGGTTCCCTTTATCTGTGAGTGATTGGCACAACATAAACCTTTGATTTCCTACTGACTATCGCTGCGATTTGCCCTTGTACCGGACTTGTCTAATATATATATATATATATAGGTAATATTGGATGTATGATATACTTATGCATCAGTATCCTTGTAGACCTTAGTTATGATCCGAAGAGAGCTCAACACAAAAGTAGAGCGGATATGTGTGGGAATAAATGTTAATGATTCATTACAAGCGGTACTGCCGGTTTCACATATAGATTTTCACAATATATATATATATGTGTGTGTGTGTGTGTATTTTCGTGCCGTGATTGTTTTCCCATGGCCAGTGGAGAGCAGGCTTGCCAGGCTGGGCTACAAGTAATGAATTTGGCAACTTTTGAAAGCCCAGCGATACTAAATTTCGAATTTCGTTACTTGCAAATCTTTGATCTAATTTTACAATAAGCTTGGCTGACTTGGGCTACTAATGAGAAGAAAGTAAATGACTGATTATTTATGCATTCATCCTGTCATTTTGAAGACACATAAAGATGAATATTTCTAATTTATCATATAATCCCTTGTGAAATGTCCCACACCCTCATAGTAATCCCTGATTGGATATTTAGTAAGAACTTGATAATCTTCAACTGTGAAAGGACTGCACAGACTGCATGCAATAGATATTTTTAGATCATTATTATTTTAAATTATGACTACATTTTACCTTCATCTTATGTTTATTAGTTGCTTTTTATCGCAATTTCTGCTCAACTTCATCTAATAAAAATAATTTTTTTAAAAAAGGAAAAATATTTTTAAAGTTATCCTATTATCGTATTTCTTTATTAAACACATGCAGTGATACTATTAATAAAATCACTAAAATGGTGTAGTGTACTTTATGTATTAAACTGGTGTAGTGTACTTTATGTACTAAAATGGTGTAGTGTACTTTATGTATTAAAATGTGTGCCTCAGAAAAACGTATCAATCGGTAAAAGAAATATTAGGCTACTTTCATTATTCTCTACTTTCATCAATTCAGATCTGGCAACCCTGGTGGAAAATTCCAGGACAATGAGTGGCCGCGCATGATGAGGGCCCAACGCACCATTTTTAAAAGTTGATATTTTCGTTATTTTTAGAGGTATTCAAGAATAGATATTGATAAGAACATACTCAGTTTTTGAAATTTATTTTGAAGCTTGACCACGACGCATGTGTGTTTTATGGAATGGATATTGACCTGTTTATACGTACACACACACGCACGCACACATACACGCACGCACACACACACATACATATATATATATATGCATTAATCCTAATGCAAAGTGTTCAAGCTTCAAAATAATAAAAAGAAAATGAGCATTGTAGCTCTAAAAATAACGAAATAACTTTTTTTAAATGGTGCGTTGGACACTTATCATGCGCAGTCACTCAAATATGCTATCCTGACCCTCCCCCACTCCCACAATCGCTATTATTATCTACGATAAGTGATCTTTGATTTACATCGTGGGTTCATTTACTTTTGCATTGTTTATTTGGGGGTGGGGGGTTCTGATTTATGTTTCATGCGTTGTTTTCTTGGAGGATCTTTTGTTTTGTTTTATAATGTCTGATTTGTTCTCCCTGGAAGATGGCGTTTGATTGTCGGCGATTGTGCTTTCCGGGAGTGTGAAGAAATTCTGCAAAGAAGAGAAACAAGTAAACAATGAAAGACAACCACGTGTGCCAATGATCTGCGTCAAGAAATCACATTTAGACGGATTTACTCTGGAGAAAAAAAGACACATTGTCATGATCTACAGGCCGTGTTCGTCATGTGGTGACATATTAATTAATATGTCCTACTTATATGTATGTATATACAATATAAGTGCGTCCGTGCGCACGCACCAACGTGTATTTGTGTATATGCGTGTGTGAGGGTTTGTATGTGCATGCATGTGTGTACACACACAGAGTAGTAAATATGTGCGTCCGTTAGTGTGTATGCACACTAGTATATATATGCACATTCGTAAATACATAGATAAGAACAGTTTAAGATAGATAGATAGGAACATGCTATGGTGACTTAGAATAGATATTGATAAGAACATACTGGGAGTGAATCCTTCATAGATACGAATAAAATTAGAAGCCCCAGTTTTCTTCTTGAATTTGGAAGTGGGCGACGATGTAGGTGTGCATCTATGTTGATATAAATGTATCTACAGGCGAGTGTATATCACAGACTTCGTTCTTGCATCTTTCAAATTTCCCATGAGCGTAGATAGAATAGCTCATTTGTTTACCACCATTTCATCGATGAATATTCTGTTAATATTAGGTTGTTACCAGTGCCGGATTTGACTATGTTGCAAAAGTAGAATATGGCACCGTTTCCCCGGTTTCTAGGGCCCCGTGATAAATGCTTGCAAGCTATCAATTCCGATTCTGTGATTCTCAACTTGCTCCAATACTATACAGCTTACAATTTTTATGAACGACTGGGTGTTTAAGGTTATCGATTTTAGATTTGGAGTTATTTCAATACTGTACTGTTAATGTGAGTGTGCTATCTATCGACAAAAATACGAAGGTATTTGAAAAAGAAGTCATAGCTACTGCACAAAGATCAAAACGATAACAAAGTAATACTATTACTGAAATGTCAGACATATTTTTCGTATTATCTGGCTGTATTTTAATCATTAATATTTTAATTTATTCAATTTGTAGTAATAAAAAAATAATTAATCAGAAGTATTATTTTTTAAAAGTATAGTTGACGATAAAAATATTATGATATATTTAAAATATTATTTTATTACTATAAATTAAATAAATTGAAATATAATATATTTTTTCTAATTATTACTCATTTCATTACTATAAATAAAATAAATTAGAGTATAATTTATTTTATTGACAATTGTTATCCTATGACATTTTTCCTACCCAGACACCAAAGTTATGACTTTTTTTCCTTAACATTTTTTCCCTACTGCAGAATATCATACATTATGACTTTGTTTTTCCTATGTTTTTTCTCCCTACAATCGCCGGACCAACCTCTTTGCCATCAACAGAAACTGTCTACGAAGGCACTTTAACGGACACGGAGCCAAATATCACAGTTTTTATAAATTGTAGGCTACAAGGACTAAACAGGAAAGTCTCCAGTGGACACACGGAAACGAATTGTGTTGGTAAAATGAAAATAAAGAAAAACTCCTTCGCGAATAAAAAAAAATATACACAAATGCGGCGAACTACGAAGCCAAGAAATAAAAAGCGGAAGAAAAAATAGTCCCGTCGCCGCTGAACAGAAAATCGCTAAAACTAAACCATAGATCAAAGTCAGAATAGGAACCAAAGGGAATCTTCTTCTTCTTCTTCTTCTTCTTCTTCTTCTTCTTCTTCTTCTTCTTCTTCTTCTTCTTCATCTATCTATCTATCTATCTATCTTACTCTGTTCATATCTATCTAACTATCTATTGATCGATCTAACTTACTGTCTTTATATCTATCTATCTACCTAAGTCAGTTCATATGTATATATCTATCGATATGATCACCATTCTTCTTGTTCTGCTTGTTATTCTTCTTCTCCTTCATCATCATCTTCTTCTTTTCCTTCTTCGTTGTTGTTGTCTCTTCTTCTTCTATCTATCTATCTATCTTACTCTGTTCATATCTACATATCTTTGCTAATATCTATCTATCGATCGATGTATTTTACTGTCTTTATATCTATCTACCTATGTTCATATTATATATATATCGATATGATGATCATCATCATGATCATCATCATTATCACAATAATCAAAGTACGTAAAGCGCTACGTTTGTAATGCATTTTAATAAATGAGGTTGGGGGAAAGAAAGATGTGCCTGCTTGATATACCCGGCAGGCTGGGTAGGTACTTTAATGAAGGAGTGGGGAAAAGAAAGAAAGCTGCCAGCTGATTGCAAAGCGAAGACGAAAGTCAGCTATTTTCCGGCTAGATCCTGTCGGCTTTCTTCCAATTTAGCCAATAAAAATCTACGAGAGCCGATTAAATCTGGTGTAATAAAAGTAAATGTACCATTTTCATTAATACTTTGTTCTGGAGTCTTAGTATATACACTGACGGGAAACAAATGTGTTTCAATTTACTCAAGATTAAACGTACAGGTAATAGAGCTGGACTACAGTTAATGATCACATATACAGATCGATACGTGCACAGGTTCAGAAATAAGGGGTCTATCAACAGTACTCAGACCCCTTTGGTTTATGGTCAGTGTTAAAGGAGGATATACAGTGTATTAATATGAGGTCTGAGTACTGTTGATAGACCCCTTATTTTGGAACCTGTGCACGTATCGATCTGTCTATGTGATCATTTACTGTAATCTAGCTATATTACCTGTACGTTTAATAATAATTGAAACACCTATTCAGGGTGTTGCAATTTTATTTTCCGTCAGTGTAGTTATTTTCTTTGATAAGTTAGCTGAAAATGGAAAAATGTAGCTGATTTTAGCCATTTTTTAGTTTCTTTCTCTCTTAATATCTATTTATCGATTGATCGGGCGTTTGATCTATTCCATTCATTTCTGATCTATTTATCTATCTTTACTTATCTATTTATCTTCCAGTCCATCTATTTGTCTCTTGACTCAGATTATTTTATATTTTTCATTCATTTCTTGCCTACTTTTTTGTTTAATAATTACATATATGTTCATGCATGTGCTGTGT
>VCCN01007234.1:2739958-2768989 GCA_006491835.1 Architeuthis dux
TATTCTTACACAGAGAATATTAGCAAATGTACGCGTGGGCTATATCTTGCTTAACTAATTATAAGCGGTTAACTTTTAGTTATGATTATGGACTTATTCATACCCTTGGATTTAATGTACTTAACTAGTAAGCGGTCACCCTTTTATCTATGATTTTAAATGTATTCGTATTTATTTTTCTTTTGGGTGTAGATATAATTGTTTTCTCATGGGTTAATTCACTAATTTCGATTGCTCCTATTTCTAAAATATAGATCATATTCACCGTTATATATATATATATTTTATACAAATTTATTTACAGTTTCTGTCTACTAGATTTTTAGGGTGCTTTTATCTCGTGTAAATTGTTTGTAGATTTATGGATTTTCTATCGGGCGATAATTTATCAAAAACAATCTTGAGTTCATTCTTCTTACAAGATGAATATTGGGCTATATCGAGCCTAAGTAATAAACTGTCAACTTTTAGCTATGATTTTAGATTTTTTCCTATTTAATTATTTATTTATTTTTATTTATTTATTTAAGGTGTAGATATGATTCTTTCCTTGAGTTAGTTTACTAATTTTAGTTTAAGACTTTCCTTGTGACCGCACTTTGATAGGATTTCATTTATCTGATTGAGTAAGTTGCCGCTATTTCTAAAATTCAGGATTCCAAACTTCTCCCCTAGACATATGTAGCACTTACCGTTTAGGTTGTTCGGTGTATGGGTATGGGGTAAATTGACCATTTAATCTCCGGACTTAGACCTTTTTCTTTTAATTCCCAAACATATTTGGACACTGCAGTGCTATGTTTATATTTGATTTGCGAGAAATTCATTTTATGATTAGCATATCTATCTTTCCATCTGCTCGTCGAAGATCCGATATAATATTTCATAGTGTTTGGGTTTTTTATTGTTGCTTTATATAGTATGTCTTTAATTAAGCATTGGTTGTCCAAGAGGCTGTTTTCTTTGCAATTACATGTTATTATTGGTTGTTGTGTAGTATTAGTATTTTCGTTTAAGATTTTGTTGTTGTGTGTGTTAATTAGTTTGGCTATATTGCTTGTACAACTGTAGCTCATTTTTACACTATTTCTGTTAAATATTTTAATTAATGGATTACCCTTTGGGAAATGCTTATCAATGAAATTCAGGAATAATTTCCCGATATTGCAGTTTACCAATTTGCAGAAAGGAGGGTTGAACCAGATACACTTCCTATTTCTATTTTTTCGTTTTTTTCTCTTTTTCATTTGTAAATATTAGTGTGCTATTGAAGCCGCTCTTTTTAGTGCATTGATATACGTATCTATAATCTCATTGAATACTTCGATGTTTGACAAGTTATTAGCTATTCTTTTGTTGATAGATTGTGGTAATTGTTTAATTATGGCTGGTGGGTGGTTAGATTGTGTGTTGATGTATATTGGAGTCTGGTTTGCTCTTAAAAAGGTTTGTACGTATTATCATCAGGGTTAAATGTCAGATCCAACAAATTTACTATTTTTATGTTAGAAGTAATGTCTACCTTGAATCCGAAACTTCTAAGTGCTCTAATAATCTGTTTTTGTAATCTATTTGTTTTGTGGCCGTTGCTATTCTTAACTACCACTAACCCGTCATCGCGATATAACCTGGCGTCTCCTTTTTCAATGAATCTACCAAAAACATGCAAAATATAGAGGCCAATTAGGTCAGACAATTGTGCCGAATCAAAAGACCCCATCGGAACGTGTGTGTGTGTGTGTGTGTGTGTGTGTGTGTGTGTGTGTGTGTGTGCTTGTGTGAGCGTGTGTGCGTGTGTGCGTGTGTGTGTGTTTGTGCGATTCCACCGATGACGGCCCCAAAGCCGGATGCGATAGGAAAAGGTTGGGTTAGTACCCCCCATATAAAAAAAGAATTACCCTCGCTATAGAAACGCCGACAAAAATGAACAAGCAACTCAGATCTGCTCCCTCATTGATGGTCCATACTCCGGTTGGGATGGAGAGAGAGTTTAATTTTGTACCCACTTGAATAATCCTGAGAGTGAAACTGGTTGTACAACTCGTTGTGGACCAATAAAAATACCATTTATATATAATATATGAAAGAGAGAGAGAGGGGGGGGTAAGGAGACACAGACAGATACGGAGATAGTGAGAGAGGCGGGGAGGCTTTGGGGATGGTTGCATATTTCCTCACTAGTACCATTTGTCGGTGTTCAAGCCTTGGTGAAAAAGGCCGGAGTTTAAATTCGGTTCGTCGATTCCAACCTCCGTGCCGTTAACCGTTCGGCCACCCCACACCGCAGAAGTCCCCCCACGGCTTAAAACATTCCAAGGCTAATGTTGGCGTACAAAGGGGTGAACACGTACGCACTCTTATTAATCCATTGAAGATACGCCTCTCCAAGCACAATAAACACAATGCCCTTACTGAGGCGGAAAAGGAAAACTTGCAAACAATGATATCAGAAGAGCGATACCCTTTTACCAAAAAGACTAATCCTTGACGAACCTTTTCAATTCACCTAATCAGGCTTGCACTATTCCATAGATTTACAAGTACTACACTTTCTTCTTATTCTTTATGGAAACCGTCAACCACAACTGTCATCAAAATTGTCAACATTTTCTTCAGTTTCTAAGTTGGTCCGGCTGACTGGCTCAGTATGTATCACGCGTACAGGCCAAACCAATGGAGCTAAAAGGCTTTTACTCCTTATTATGTCTAGAAAAACATTTTTGTCCCCCTCCCCCCAAATAGGTTTTTACTGGAGGGTTCAATTTGCAACGTAAGTTTTTTTCTAAATTGATCTCTTAGTTTGTGTCCACTTCCTTTTTGAAAATTCATACTTTTTTAATGATCACAGCCCAACAAAATGTGAGTAACTTATTTATTGATCACCCCTTTTACAATTTTTTAATTACGCTCCAACACGGCATGACGGTTTCTATTGAGTGACTAACCAGACTTGTTCTTATTATTTTTCGTTTTTTTAGTCCATCTTATTCCTTCTTTTATTTCTCTTTTTTTCATGTTTTCTTCTTCATCATTGTCATACCGTTTGCGCCTCCTTCCTAATATTTCCCTTCTTCTTCTTCTTCTTCTTCTTCTTCTTCTTCTTCTTCTTTATTAATTCACCTCCTTTAGATACCATTTTTATCGTTATACATGTTATGATCGATATCATAACAATAATAAAGATAATGATCATAATTATCTTCCATTACTGCTACTACTAGATTTGCCTTTTTTTCTAATTCTTATTCCACATATACAATTACCACCACCACCACAACCACATCATCATCATCATCATCGTCATCCTTATTCTTCTGTACTTCTTGTTCTCCTTCTTTTCCCCTTCTCTTTACTTTCGATTCTTCTTCTTCTTCTTCTTCTTCTTCTTCTCCTTCTTCTTCTTCTTCTTCATCCTCTTCTGCTTTTTACTTCTGTTACCGTCGTCAATATCATCATCATCATCATCATCATCATCTATACCACAAGCTGTGCAGCTTCTGTCAGAACCATCCTCATCACAATTCTTTCCAACAAGATCACCAGTCTCGTCATCATCATCATCATCATCATCATCATCATCATCATCATCATCTACCAGAACAAATAACGACATCTTCACTAGCCTCGGTGGCAATCTCATCAGATTTTGCCCACCCCTCTCCTCCCTGTAATAATAATGATAGTAGTAGTAGTAGTAGTAGTAGTAGTAGTAGTAGTAGTAGTAGTAGTAGTAGTAGTAGTAGTAGTAGTAATTCGAAAACAGATTTCTTACCTACAGAGGGGGAAAAAGAGAAAAACACATCGCACACGAACAGAGCACGAGCAAGGCTATGGGACACTCACAAGATAAGACAAAAGGGGATACATCGGAAGAAATACACCAAAGAAGACTCGCCAAAAGAAGAAAAACTAAAGAGATAGAGACAACGGATTGTCGAATACACACAGAACCGCAATTTCCAAAACAACGAAAGAAAGGTTTACCAAGACTTGAATGGAGAAAGAAGACAGAACATGAAACCAGACGCCACAGAGGCAACTTCTGGAAGGTCCAAAGATACAGAACGAATCACCAGAATGGTTAGGAAATATTAAAAAAAGAACCCCAAGACATAGAGGAGGGAGGAACATAGAAATGAATACAACCACATGCTTTACAAAGTTGCCTATATGAAGGTGGTCCCAGAATGGATGCCAGAGGCAGAACAACCCTCATCCAAAAGGAAACTGGAAAAGTCAAGCAACTACAGACCAATCACGTGCCAACCACTAATGTGGTATGTTCTGACTAGACAGATAGCAGAAAAAATATATATTTCCATGAAAAGAAGAGGACTACCAGAAGAACAGCAAGGATGCAGAAAATTAGAGCGTTAACCACAAAATACCTGGGGTTTCTCGAATGTGACTCTATAAAACAAGAAGTAATGAAAGGAAAAAGAAAAAAGGAATACCGTAGGAGAAAAATATTGGAAACTAAGCTAAATAGAAGAAATTTGATAAAAGGGATGAACATATGTGCAGTAGCGGTGGTAAGATACACAGAACCATTTCTTGGATTGACAAAGGATGAACCCCAATCAATGGACTGGCGAACTAGAAAACTTATGACGATGCACAAGGCCATACACCCAAGAGATCACACAGCCAGATTGTATGTGAAAAGAAAAGAAGGCGTCAGAGGACTCATCAGCATAGAAGACTGTGACCAAATGGCAAAAACGAAACTCGAAAAGCATGTACAAGAAAGCAGTGAAGATATTATGAAAAGTGCCAGAAGCAGGGCTACAAACAATAAAAAGGTAGCAAACGAGGCAGTAATGAAGGAAAGAAAAATAGGAACAAAAATACTCTATGGAGAATTCAAAAGACAGAATATATTGCAGACGAAAGATCATGGATATGGTTACGCAAAGGACACCTGAAGAGATCAACAGAATCCATGCCTAAAACAAATGCATCAGGACACACTATGTCAAGGCGAAGATCGACAGAACCTAGAAAAACAGCAAATGCCGCCTCTGTGGAGAAAGGGGCGAGACGGTAAACCACATAACCAGCGAATGTAACAAATTAGCTCAGAAGGAGTACAAGAACAGGCACTACAGGGCAGTCATACACTGGGAACTATGCAAACGACTAGGCTTCGAACATGCAAACAAATGGTACCAGCACAAACTAGAGACCGTCCTGGAAAGTAGAAGCCATAAATTGCTCTGGAACTTCGACATCCAAACTGACCATCCCATCCACGCAAGAAGGCCGGACCTGGTAGTTGTGGACAAGCGAGGAATAACCTGCCAAATAATAGACGTGGCTGAGCCTGGGGATCACAGAGTGAATATGAAGGAAAAGCTAGGAAAATATCAGGACTTGGCCCGGGAGCTGAAAAAGGTGTGGAACATAAGGGTCAGGGTAGCACCAATAATAGTAAGGGCACTTGGAACAGTGCCAAAGACATTGAAAACATATATTGAAGGAGCTGAAGATGAGGAAGTATAAAGCCTATGCAGACCACAACACTACTGGGTTCTGCAAGAATACTTAGGAGAATACTGGAAATATGAAACGTACAATCGCCAGTCGGCAACAATGGCCTAACAGCTAAAATGAAGAAGGCACGTGTAAGTAAAGGTTGGTACGGTACAAACCACAGCGCTGCTGTGATATGTGAGGACGATGTGAGGAGGGCTAGAGACCTGAGGAGATTTATAATCACTCAGCTTTCAGCGATAACCGCCTGGCATCTGGTGAGAAAGTGCAAACCACAGAACTGCTGTGAACTGCGGGAAAGTGAGAGGAGGGTTGGAGACTTGAGGATACTTGTTGTCACTTTTTCAGCGATGACCACCAGACATCTGCTGTGAACATGCAATAATAATAATAATAATTAATAATAATAATGGCGGCCTCTCCCGCCAAATAGTGTCCCCCTCAAATATTGTCACCAAAAGCGCCGTTGTCTTTAGTGCAGCAAGTGTTTTGCTGCCAAAGTAGCGTCGTCGACATTCAGTATTGTCGCTACTTTTTCCGGTCAGTGGACGAATATTTCCTCGTTGTTCCATGGATTCTAAATGTCTCGCCATTCTCTTTTATTCTTGGAACTGCTGACCGCCCTGACCGCCCTGAACCGCCCGCTTTGCCGCTGGTCCATTGCTCAATAGAGTTGCGACTTTTTATTAGCCTCGTCAATTGCTTTCTTTCTGCCCAGTCAATTTCATCGGTTATCTCTCTCTTATGTTCTTTAAGGTTAGTTTTTTTGTCGTACGCCTTTCTCTCGGTGATAACTTTTCCTCTCTCCATGTGTTTTTTTTCTTTCATTATTTCTTCCTCCCTTTTATTCTTTCTTTCTTTCTTTCTTCTTTTGTTTTTTTTCTCTCCGTTCTTCCCATTTTTTCCTTCCTTTTTCCTTTCTTTATTTCTTTCTTTCTTCCTTTTACATTTATTTGTTGTCATATTTTATTTCTTTTCGTTTACACGTTTTCTCCCTTCCTTTCTTTTTGTCTGTTTGTCCTTCCACCCTTTTTCTTTCCTATTTTACTTTCTTCCTCCCTTTCTTCCCTTCCTCTCTTTCTTTATTTTCCATCCTTCCCTCAACTCTATTCCTCCCTTCCTTCTTTCCATCTTTCCTTTCACCCTTCCTTCCTTCTTTTCTTTTTTGGTCACCCTAAGCAACGCCATTCGGCCACTTGTTAAAATAGCTTATTGATGTTAAAAGTGTAAAGGTTTAAAACACTAAAACATGACATGTTTAAAATAAAGACTGAAAAGGCGATAAGAGAGTTAAAATTACTTACTAGTGATAAAAGTTTATGTTAAAATGGTTTATTGTTGTTGGATTTATAAAAGTTAGAAACACTAATACATGAATTACAAATTATTAAGATTGGGTAAGGCACTTGTTCGCCCTAGATTTAAAAAGATTGTACTCGTCAGGAAAACATTGAGAAGGGAGTTTTTGTTCTTGGGAAGAAGCTATTTGCGTGGAAATTGTGGCGTGTCCTTGATATCTCCAAAAGGTATGGATGTGCCTTGGTAGTAGACAGAGTTTTGACTGACAATTCCCGGACAGCAGGGACAAGAAGGAATGTAGCTCATCTGAACAGTTTCCTTCCTTCCCTCTTTTTCCATTCTTCCCTCCCTCCTTCCTTCCTCCCCTCTTTCTTTCTATTCTTTCCATTCTTTCCCCTCTCCTTTTCTTCTTTCGAATGTTCCTTACTTCCTTCTTTCTCTATCATTCTTTCTCCATCCTTCGCTCCTCTCTTTCAATCCTCCTTCCCTCTTCTGTCTCTCTTCCTCCACTCATCCCTTTTTCTTTCCAATGTTCCTTTCTTTCTTCTTTCTTTCTTTCTTTTTCTGTCTCTCTTCCTCCACTCATCCCTTTTTCTTTCCAATTTTCCTTTCTTTCTTCCTTCTTTCTTTCTTTCTTTCTTTTTCTGTCTCTCTTTCTCCACTCATCCCTTTTTCTTTCCAATTTTCCTTTCTTTCTGTCTTACCTCCTTTCTTTTTTTTCTCTGTCTCTCTTTCTTTCTTCTTTTCTTTTCTTTCAATTTATCCGCGCATTAAATACAAATTTGGGCAAACTTATAAAAATTAAGTAGGTAATAAAGAATATAAAAGCTGGTGCTTCGAGCATTTGTGCGTATCCACCCCAACCCGTGTGCGTCTGTTGCCCGATGCAATACTTGACGCCAAAGTTTCAGTCATTAAATACAGACAAGAAAATGCAAATTATCCACAACATTCGAGACTCCAAACGAGCGCCCTTCGCCCAAGCACAGAAACAAACAAGCAGCAAACTGTACATAAAAACAATTCTGTTTCCTTAATAGTAAATCACTACACGACACAAAATTAAGAAGAACAAAGGAGAGAAAAAGAATCAGACACAAAACTACAAAAGAAAATGAAACCAAAGAAGCGAATGAACAAGTCTTAAATATAAGCCCAGACATATTCGCCATCCTTAACGGGTGACTAGCTCAGTGCAATATACCAATAGACGAAGGCTGCGTTAACAATCCTGTGAGGAGTGAATATTTACATGGGCTCAGTGATCAAACGGTAAATATTAGACGGAATCGAACATTTAATTAGCAAATAAAGTCGGTTTATCCAAGTGTAGAATTTATCCTCGTCTGGTTGAGGTGAAACAATATTTGAATAATGTTTTGGGTTATTTTATTTGCCTCGTTCTTGCTTTTCTGCCTTTTATTTTATGATACGAAACTGAGGCGAAGGAACCGAGTGGGTCTGGAAAGAGGCGAAATGAAAAATGGCGGAGAAAAGGAAGAAACAAGGCGGAACAACTTGTAATTAGATGTGTATGTAAGTAGGTGTGTTTTGTAGATGGTTGTTTAAATTAATATTGCCAATTTCCATCAATATTTTACGAGTTAATAATTCTACTGTTCATAAAATAATAAAATCGAACTTTAAGCCGTTAAAACGTTAAACGTTAAACGTTAAAGACGTAAATAGGTGTATGTAGATACACAGAAATGTTAGATAAATAGATAGATAGATAGATAGATAGATAGATAGATAGATAGATAGATAGATAGATAGATAGATATGAACAGACTGTGATAGATAGATAGATAGATAGATAGATAGATAGATAGATAGATAGATAGATAGATAGATAGATAGATAGCAAGCAGCTTGTCGCCTTTTTTCGTTAAAGTGAAAAAGTGGCATAAAACGAACTTTTGAAAAACGGGAGATACCTGTATCGATAAAAACCGCACACTGAATGAAAAGCATTTAATACACGTCTCTTTTTATATCTCGACGAGTGATGTGGTACAGCATAGAATAGTTAGATCCCCAGCCGTCTATGAATTAAAGATAGCCCCCATTCTTTGCTTCCATTACGTCATCAGATATACACGAGCATGCGCAATGAAGAAATGAATTGGGGCCGTCAAAATAAAGGATATTTTTATGTCAAAATAAAAGATCGACTATTACATATAGCATTACCAGCAACATTTTAACCCAATAACTGCATTAGCGAAACTGAAAATAATAAAATACAAAGCCTGTTTATGGGATAATAATATTTTTGCCTGACGACTGCTTTCAATTCAATATGTCTGGCTGTAATTATTGGTAAACTTGCGAAGTTTGACGAAACAAAGATTATGCCCCAACCTTTTTTAGTTGAGAAAGCAAAGAAGTTTGAAGTTTATTGTTGGGGTATATCAAAGGGACTTCGTTTTTTAATCAGCTGTATAATGCTCTATATAAGGCATCTTTCGATGATTCTAGGTCTTTTGAATGTTTTCGAGTGCTGGTGGTTGGGTTCTCCTCCACCTTGTGTTTTAAACCATCATAATCAACAACTGATGGTCGTCCACTTCTGGGCTTTATTTCAAGTGACAAATAACCACCCTTAAAAGGCTTAAACCAGTTTGGGGGCCAGTATGGCCAGATATTGTTTCATTTCTTTCCACTTCCCGTATTTTGCTGAGCAGCTTCAACGGCTTTGGGGCCCAGTTTAAAATAATGCCTCAAAATTGCCCGAATTTCAATATTTGTATCCGCCATTATGAATCAAAACGTACAGCTGATTTGTATTTATAATCTCACAATCCGTTGAGAGTAATCACGATCTATAACAAATGTTCTAGAAGTGCAACCTTGTGCTAAATTTTGTTTGTTCCATCAATCATCAATCGTTTTTAAAAGTCTTTCTTGTAATTAGACAGGGTTTGACGTATTTATCTCGCAAGCAATTGTGGTTGATTCCCAATGACTCCTCAAGAAATGCGACCATGTGTTGAATGTTGGCCAATCCAGTAGATATAAATAATTCAAAAGGAGTACTTGAGATAGTACAGTGTCTTACAGGCTAATTTAGTGTCATCAGCAGCAGCAGCCATTTCAAGTCCACAGCTGGACAAAGGCCTTTCCCAACTCCTCCCATGACGATTGTATGATCATGTTGGTTTTTGGAAAGATAGTGGCTAACTGAGCTCACCCGTTGTCACTCTTTTCTGGTGAGCTAGTTTTGAAGTCAGGGTTGTCCTTCTCCTAGACTAGTTCTCCCCCAAGACCCCAGTCTACCCTGCTATTTTACCCATGGCTGGGTGGGGGGGTATATGGATTCATGCTTTTCCCAAGAGTATTAGCACGAAGTGAAAGTAAACAGCTTCGACCAGATCTTGAACTCGTCTCTCCGATTCCATTGTCCGCTATCTACAGTGAATTTAATCTTTACTGAGTTCTTGCTAAGAAATATAACGCTGCGCCAATGTTTGTCTTGTCTCACAATTATCGATGCTCCAACAATTGAGAGAGATGTCCAATTTCTGTCTATGATTTGATTCGAATGCTTTCCTGTGGGTCGAAGAATCTGCCTGAGATGATTGCGTCTTATTTTCACGCGCTAATAGCAATGGTGTTGGCGAAATGGAGAAATTACCCGTCGTTCAAACCAGAATAAACGTGGCGAAATGTTAGAATGACCGAACCAAATGGAATGGAATTAACAGCACCAAAACCAGAGAAACAATAGCAAACATTGACAATGTCTTTAATGCTAATCACATATCACGAACTGTGCAATGTTGAGATTTAGGCAGCTTTAGATCTAGTTTGCTAGTATTAATAGTTAACTAGCTTGGCCCGTTATAATTCCACGGTTGTTGAAAAGTAAGATTATCCATTATCTCATGCCTCTGCCCCCCCCCACTTGCCTGTATATTTTCATTATCTCCCTTATCCCTTCCAATCTTAATGTTATACAAATATGAATTTATTCATATGCGAACATCTTCCTGAACTAATTTTCTTTTATTAGGTCCCCTAAGATTTATTCATTCTTGTATGATTAAAACTATCGGTATTTACTAAACCCAGCCTAGTCTGGCATGAGGGTCACTCAATCATGATTGAACTCACTAGAGTAGTAATGGTCTGCGGGTCTAGTTTTCTAACTATTGCTCATATTCTTGTATGATTAAAGCTATCAGTATTCACTAAGCTAAGCTTAGTCTCATATAAGGACACAAGTACAGGTCACTCAGTGATGATCGAACTCACTATAATAAGAATGGTCTGCAAATGTCTGCTTCTCCGCAAGTCCCCGTAAGATTTTCATTTTAATTCTTATGATTAAAGCTATATATTCAGTTATTTTTAAAAGGAACATTTTTCTTACAATAGTGTAAGCTTTGAATATAATACGAACTAATAAGGCTTTGAAAACCTATGAGAGCATGTTGGCATATTATTCAATTTAGCTATTTTAGGCTTATTGAACTCTGGAAGTCTTATGTGGAAAATGGGATTATTTTCACCCACGGCAGATTCAAAGGAAATGATAGATAATAGGTGTAGCTGTAATGATGTGTGTCGTGATAGATGTCAGCATCCTTAGGGCAATAATGGCAGCTGAAAAGGACACAATTTCGGGTGTTTGTTTTATTATTTGTATTAAGGGTGGTTTTAATAGCTTTGTTAACAACGTAGCAACAATAGTTGATATATCGTGTGCGTTGATATAGGTACTCGCTACCATGAATGTCAACAGTCATGATGACATTAGTGTTGTAATCATGAGGTAATTCTTAGGTTTTAGGGGAAGAGGATAATCATGACACTGAAAGATGCCCTTACTCGGAGAATCGCTGTAAATAAAATGGGTGCGGTCATTTTCTTTCTTTCTGATGGTTACTTACCATGATTTTCATTATTTCGAGTTTTACCTGCATTTGGATACTGACAGGAAGATTGAACACGCTGAGAATTGCTGGTGGTAGATCGGTTAGCAGTGCGGAAAATGAAATCTGTGACCCGAGTTCAAACTCCGACTGAGACTGAGACTGGAACTAATACCCCTGGGAAAGGTATGAATCTATCTCCTCAACCCCAGCTATGTAGAAAAATAGCGTTTGGTGAAGTGTCGCCTATAAGTCTATTTCACATCACAAACCTCGAAGAACTAGCCGAGAGAGACATTTGTGATAATGAAGTCCGATGCCGTAGCCAGCGAAAGGGCAACTAGGAGACGGACAACTTCGAATTCAAAACCGGGTCCGACCCCTCATCCAGCGTTGTGAGAGGCTGGAAACGGACAGATATGGTTAACTGGACTCTGTTGAAGCTCCGACGGGCCTAGCAAGCCGGAAGTGGATTATAATAAGAATGCACAAGTAAAAACACCCTCGATGGTACAAGCAGATGGATGATAAAAAGAATAGAATAAACAAACACACTATCAATGACTTGAAAGATCAGCACACTTGTAACTATATTATTGTTGTCATTGTCACAGTATTAGGGATTTGTAAGAATTGGCTAATTTCGGTGCGAAGCTGCATTTCTCGGGAACGCAGTGAAACTCGAACGCACTTCCAATAGCTTGCGAAGCTAAGAAGCTTTCACTTCTTGTTTCTAAACTTCTGTCTCAGTAGCAATAGTTTTAGTATTTGTAGGATAAGTTTACATTTTATATATACTGAGGGGCGTAATGTATTCGGTAAAAATATCTACCCGTGTTTCTGTGGAGTTCTTGCAGTTTCTTCACATCCTCTTACTTTAAGATTTAAAAGTTCACTACTCCAAGGCTATTCATAGTGGAAATAAATGTGTACGTCTTTTGATATTCATCTGAAATTTTGATTAAAAAGTGACTGAACTCGTTCAAGTAGAAGAGCTCATTGTTTTAAATGGTGGATAGGTGATATGTTTTAGCAGCAAAATATAAATTGTATCTTACTTTTATTATGCATTATGGACAGAGGAACAAACAGAAAAACACGCTGTTCATTGAATAGATAGATAATATTGATACTTATCAAGCATTGCTTAGTCTGGCACAAGGTCACAAATATTGGACACCCAGTGCCGATCGAACTCACTACAGTAGTACTAGTCTGCAAGACTGGCTTGCTAACCACAGCTCCACAGCGAGACGCTGTATGAATGTACTAAGCTTAGCTTAGTCTGGCACAAGACCTCGAGTATGGGAGCGAAAAATCTTGCCAACAACTCTTCCACGGCAATGCATTTTTAGGTATTTACTGATGCTACTTTAGTCTGGCACAAGGACACATGTGTTATGTACCCTGTGAGGATCTAACTCACTACAACAGTATTTATTAAACTGAGCTTGATACGACACAAAGACACATGTGTTGGGCACTCAGGAAAGAACGAACCCTCTACAGAAATAATAATCAGCAAGAATATCCTGCTAACCACTACATACTGGAGAAGCCGCTTATTGTGATCATTTTTGGACAGGGTCTTTTAGATAACAAAAGCCGGCTGATAATATTAAGCGAAGGATATATATAGAGATAAACGCTTATTGGGACCGACTGGTTTTGATACCAATAACCGTTTAATAACATTATCCGTGATTATATTAGGCAGCTTCCTCTGTACTTAATAATTTGAATTTAGCCAGACGGTAAAAGCTACAAGTGTGGAGCACCCAGTGAGGACAGAATTCACTATAGCAGTAATAACAGTAATTGTCAGCGAGACTAACCACTGCTCCACGGTGGGGAACCAAAGTTTTGTGAAACCCCTATTGATTTCATGAAATCCCTGAACATTTCAGCAAATTCATGAAATCCCTAGTTTCACAATCAGCCAGTGGAGTGATGGTTGATAACCTTGTGATGCTGACAATTACTATTGTAATGAGTTCGATCCTCACTGAGTGCCCCACTATTGTGGCCTTGTGTCAAACTAAGCTAAACTCAGTAAATATCAAGTATATTTTGCTTCAGTATTAACAGTGTATATACAGCTTAGTTTGACACAAGGCCACAATAGTGTAGCACCCAGTGAGGATCAAACTCATTACTGTAGTAATGATCAGCACCACAAGCTTCATAACCATTACTATACTGATTGTGAAAGTAGGGATTTCATGAAAATGTTCAGGGATATCACAAAATCCCTAGGGATTTCACGAAATCACTAGTTTCACAATCTTACTGTAACACTAGTGTGTTGAACATTTTAGTAGTTTAAGTGCTACTTGCTTCTAGTGTTATTGCCGCCTTAATATATTTGTTTGGAAGCTGCTAGCAACAGTTAATGGCGCCTATTGTCGTGATGGTAATATTAGTGATGCCTAGAATCGTTCTTGGACGTTGTTCTGATGTTGTTTTTATGGCATCAACGGGCTGGGCTCTTCGTTCTTGAAGCCATTGTCTCCGAATGGGAAATAAAGACTGACCTGCTAAGCGTTCGGCCACGGCAGCCAGTACAGTAATTGTCGGAACAGTAATCGTAGAAAGAGAAGGGCGGGGTAGTTTTGCTGTATGTTGTTGGTTTTGGTATCGTATATTGGCGTGTAAGTAGTGCAAAATGATCTCTAAAGAGCACACCCCCTCCGTAACATTTGTGGACATGTCCGTCTACCACCAGAGCTCCGGGCAAGCCTTCCCAGCCCCCCCGCCCCCGTCATATTGATCTGATATCTTGTCCAACAGAAAGTGACATTCACGGTGTCATTTACCTGCGTTTGCTTTAGGTGAATGGCGGGAGATTTTAGAAGAGGCGTACTATGAGAGGGAAAACGAGAGGACAGAAAAGGGGTAAAGAAAGAGAGAAGAAATTGAAGGACAAGTGAAGAAGAGAAGGGAGTGAAGAAGAGAAGGAAGTGGAAATGAAGAGAAAGGGAAAATGGGAGGAAGTGAAGTAAAAAGAGAAAACCAGTGGTGAAAAAAAGGAGGAAAAAGATTTAATCTAAAGGAGAAAGAAAAGGTCAATCCAAAAGAGAGAGAAGAAAGAAAGAAAGAAAGAAAGAAAGAAAGAAAGAGAGAGAGAAAGAAATGGTAGAACGAAGATAAAGAAATAAAGGGAGTGAGTGGGAAAAAACGATACCAGCGAAAAGCGGGGAGAAAGGAAGAAAGAAAGAAAGAAAGAAAGAAATAGAACAACGTCAAGAAAACGAAAAGAGAGAAAAGATCAAGATATAAATAAAGAAAGGAAAGGACGTAAGGAAGAAAGAAATTATAAAAAAATCAGAAGTAGCGAATATAATGAAAACTGTGTACGGATGAGAAGATGCGAGAATTGAAAAGAATTTACGCTTCCTAACACGAGAAATTGCGAGAGACAATCTGTTTAAAGGGGAGAAATAAGAGAATGACTCGAAAGAGTCAAGATGGCGTCCGTGCGATCCATTCACTCAAGTATTATAGTGCATGACGTTGCCCATGGCTACCAACAAATGCTGATTCCAGGTGGTAAAGGGGGGTAGCTCATTGTTCTGAATGGTTTGTTTGTTGTCCTACAAAATGGGCTTGTCTTTTCGCCTTCAGCTTCCGACCGGCTCAGTTGTCGACAAATGCCGACGAAGTAAAGCCATTTCAAGCCGTACAATGACATTTTAACTGTACGCTGAGTAACTTATTTCCTTTACGGTCACTTGACTCATTTCTTTTAGCCGAGGATACTGCGTTTATTTTAACCGATCACCGTGGCTCAGTGGTAGAGTGCATCCGGTTCGGTAGGCAGTGGTTCAATCCATCGTGGAGTCATACCAAAGACTTTTAAAATGGTACTCAATGCCTCTCCGGTAAGCACTCAGCACAAGGACAAGGGTTGAGGAACCTCTATCCGAGGGGTTACGACCAAATCACATTAGATACACCGGTTCTCGTAAGATCTTCGAAGTTAAGCAACGTCGAGCCTGGTCATTTCCTAGACGGGTGACCATTGGAGAATGTAACGAAATGCACTCTGTGTTCGTGTGTTCGCGCGTTTGTGGCGTACGTGACCAACAGGCCATATCATATTACCGGAGTAAGGGGCCCTGAACTTCAAATCAGGGGCAGTTTAGATCTGAATCCCGGTAGCGACGGGTAGGACAAAGAGATGGTTTGACACACCCTGCCCGTTAGGGATGAGGGAGGAGAGAGCCGGTTAGAAGCAGTTAGTAGTTGAGAATCGGACAGACAGGTCGGCGGGCGAAGTAGTTCTCTCTTTTCACCCGAATGGGTGAAGGAAGGGGGGAGTAAGAGGAGGAAGTACAATTGATTTTTTACTTACTACCATGATTAGTAGTAATACAGGAAAGTGACCCCTCGTGTAGAAAAGTAATTGAAACAGAGTTCGATGCCTCAAAGTAACCCGCGAACCGTGTCGAGAAAGAACATATATCGACGGAAATAAAACCGCAGATTTCCAATTGAAAATACGGAATTGTGTCGTCTTTCTCTCTACCTACGCCTTTTCTCCGAAATTGATTTCCCTCCACAGAAAGTTCACCACCCGTCAACCCGCAGCACCGGAACGAGAAATCACCTTCTCTCATCTCTCGCGGCGACCAGAAGAAACACTACCGGCATTACACAACAGCAATACCAGGTGCCGTAAGCAGAACGAAGCTTCGACAGACCTGACAAGCCGGATGTCTTACTAACAATTGTCCGTGTGTACCACCTAACCCCGCCACATCCCCGATGAGGGTATAAGCGGAGAACGATGATGGAATACTTATTTTAACTCTGCCAACGGAGTTGGAAGAGGTGTATGTATTCACTCGTGCATGTCCGTCTGTATATCAATTCGTCTGTCTATCTGACTGCCTGTCTGTTCGTCCATACAATATCTCCAAAGGTTCTCAATGAATTTCAATAACATTTTGTGGAAAGGTGGGCAATGGGCTCCAGGAGAAAATTGTGTTACCTCCGCCAACGAAGTTCGAAGAGATATATGTATTCACTCGTTTCTGTTTGTCTGTCTGTCTGTTTATTCACACACTATCTCCAATAGTTCTCAACGAATTGCGATGAACTTTGTGGAAGAGTTGACTATGCGATAAGAAAGAATTGATTAAAATTTGGAGATTTAGGGATTTCTTTCTAGATTTAGAGATATTTGCATGATTCTGAAGCAGATGACAGTTATGAAAAGAGGTCAGTTAAAACGGCTGGCTTTAAATTTGACAAGAGGTCATTGAATATAAACTCGTACAATGTCTCTCCTTTCTAATACATACAAGTTGCCAGAATTTACTTACCTCTGTCAACGAAGTGGGAAGATCTATATGTATTCAATCGTGTCTATCTGTCAGTCCACCAGTCTGTCTGTCCGCCTGTCCATCTGTCTGTCTGCTTGTCCACACAACATCTTTAAAGGTTCTCTAAATACATGTAAATGACATTTTGTAGAAAGGTGGGCAAAGGACTACGGAAGAAGTGATTGCATTTTGTTGTCACTACCAAAGAAGTTGGGAGAAGTATATATGTCCACTCGTGTCTGTTTGTCTCTCTGTCCGTCTGTTTGTTTCTGTCCACACGATATCTCTAAAGTTCCTCAATGATTTTCAATGAGATTTGGGGGGAAGGGTGGGTCATGGGCAACGGCAGAAGTGATTAAACTTTGGGGCGGATCCAGGAATTATTACAGACATCGGGCATCGTCGCTATGTGTCCACATAATATCTCTGAAAGTTCTCAATGAATTCCAATGAAATTAGACCAAGGGCTAACGAAGAGTTGGTTGAATTTGGGGGCGGATCCAGGAATTCTTTTCGATCGAAAGTTTTTTTTGTTCTTTTTCATATATTTATGTATTCACTCATGTTTTTCCATACAATATCTCCAACCATGATCCGCATGGACAGCTCCCGTATGCCCTCATCGGAGCCCTGGCGCAGGGCCACAGAGACACAGGGCATCCCAAGAAACGTTTTAAGGATTGCACCAAGGACAGCCTAAAGCTCTGTGGCATCCCTGGTAATGGGCCTGAATCTCATGTTAAGGACAGAGCCGAATGGCGCAGCATAACCCACGTGGTATGTACATCCTTTGAATAGAGTCGAAGAGAGCGGATCACTAGCGCCAGATAACACCATCATCCGTGCCCACATCCCAACTGTGCCGAGTGTGCACCTCAAGAAGTGGACTCGTCGGCCATCGATGACAGCACAGCCACAAACATCATTCGAACGATAGTCAGTCAACATCACACACGCACACATGTGTGTACATGTATATGTGTATATATACAATTGTTGATTAGAGTCAGTATTTTTTGTTTGTTTTGTTTTGTTTTGTTTTTTCCTTCTTCTTTCTTTTTTTTTATATTGGGCTGCGTCTTGGTGATAAAAATGTATTTTTGATAATTACCGTCGATCTGCTCTTTCTCCATCAGTATGAAAGCTGGAGGGTGATAAGCGCTATCGACAATGAGATAAAGCAAATCCAGACGGGGTCACGAGGAAATAAAGGCTAATGCAAATGAGCGACGATTTTTGTGACGGGAGCAGCGATTCCCCAGTGAATTGCTGTAGTGCGGTGTTGGTCGGCTGGACGCACAACCAGTTGATATCTCGATTATTTATCAGTCAGTCCAGACAAGACAATGTTTACATCATAATTAATTACACTTCAATTTTTACGTCGATCTCGTTCGGCTTTTATCAGTTCGTTCAAACTTGGCTTGCGAAAAACACGTACAATTTTTTTTATATATTCTGCATTAAATGTATAACTAGAATTTTATCGCGTGCTTCTGAACCTCATTCTATCTATAAACGTACATATATGTGTGTGCATGTGTGCCTGTTTGTATACACACACACGCGCATATATATATATATAGAGAGAGAGAGAAAGAGAGAGAGGGAAAGAGAGAGAGAAAGAGATAATGTACATGAATACGTATATAACGAATACGCTGACCAAGAGAACTGGTTGAAAGGCAACTATCTCAGCCAGTAAACACGATTACAGCCCATGTAGTATATATATGTGTCAACGTTGGTGTATGTTTATTTTTAGTACTCGGTATTTTTCATAATAAATGTTAGAATTTCTATCAACCTGGTAATACCAAGGGAGACAACTGCGAAACATTTTGTTATTATGGTCCCAGCGAGAACGGAGAATCTTTTTTGAAAAACGTTAAGTAAATAAGAATTCATGTATTTTATGTTTAAGAACTGTAAAATATAAGCATAATCCTTCAATCTCTAACATTTTTTTAAATCAGATTTATTTCCTTTCTTTTGTTTCGACTCTCATAGATTATCGTCTGTGCAGTCGAAGAGACGACAACAACCCGGGAACCAATAAGATTCTTCTAAATATAAGAACTTAAATAAAAGCATGAAGGAATCTTTTTGAACTAGCGATGAATTTGCCGGCATATAAGACGCACACTTAAATTTTTAGAAATATCTATGTAAATATTGAACTGTGTCCAATATGCTAGTAGGGGTCGTCTACCGAAGCAGGAAATAGACAGCTATAGGGCTTGGATGAGTTGAAGTGAGAGATAGTGTCCCAAATACCTGTGTTAACCACGCGTATTATAGGCCAGCAAATACGGTTTTCTCCCTTACAATTCTTTTCTCTTTTCGAATTTTTCTATATCCCTGAACTTTATTCCTAACCTTCATTTAAAAAAGAACAATGCAAAAATGACCGTGCTATAAGGCTTTGATGAGTTGTAATGGGCCGTAGTACCCCAATACCCTTGTTAACCATGTGTTGGCCAGCAAATAGGGTAACAAAAATAAGTAAAATACTTTTTGTATACGTACTGTAAAATATAAACTTAATCCTTCAATGTTTAACAAATGTTTTCCTTTAATCAGGTTTATTTTCTTTCTTGTGTTTTTCCTCTCAAAGATCGTCGTCTGTTCAGTGGAAGAGGTAATGGAGGCGACCAGAAACCTGGGAACAAATAAGATTCTTCAAAACATAAGAAGAACTTAAAAAAAGCATGAAAATTCTTTTTGAACCAGCAACGAAGACGTTCCATCGCAAATTGTGGAGAAACAAAAAGCAGTAAAATATTACATCAGACATCCTGGTACTTAAAAACGTTTTGAATTAAATTTTAAAAGAAAATAACATTTTTTTTAAAACTCTCTTTGCTTATGTGCACATGAATACGCTTTGAAAAACGCATATTGACGAGTTGTTTTTTAAAGACGACAAAACATTTGACATTGACGAATTCGTTAAGTAGTTTGATTGTGTTTTATCACGTTTTGTGTTTGTTTAATTCTTTTACTCGAGAAAACATCTAATCAAGTTTGCACATGCGCAGTGAAACAAAGGTCGTCTGCTAAGCAATAACACAAATGTCTGCTCGACAAATCACAGATAAACATAACTGGGCACGAAAGAGCATGATTGTGTTCTTTATAGATACATTTCTATTGTATTGCTTCAAACCATTTGCTTAAATATTTACAAAGCGTGAAATGGTTCTCCAGAGATTTAAGATTTAATTTGAAAAGAATAGTTAACATTACTATGACGTCACATTCAAATTGCATTACCTCTGCCAACGATGTTAGATAGAGTTTATGTATTCACCCATGTTTGTCTGTCTGTTTGTTTGTTTGTTTGTTTTGTTGTTTGTTTGACGCCATTACGGTGAAGTCATCATAAATAAAAATGATAAACTGCATGATAAACAGGTCAACACAGTTTTTGGAAACCTTTTGGCGATCCCAAGTCTTATCTTGGTCTCCAAGCTTCACTCCAAAATAAGCAAGATATGCTTGTTTTACAAAGTCAGCGATGTTTTTTCCTTTGTTTTTGCAGGGTTTATTCGCCACAAATGTAACAGAATGCATTGGGTTTATTTAAGCAACGTCTTCGTGATGAACTCATACCTTTCTGAAGAAGAAAGGGGGAGTAATGGTTACTTAGGCCCACTTTAATATGGTACCAAAAATTAAACTTTATCAAGAATCCGAAGTGAAAATGAAATTCCCCTAGTAGATTTGTACTCCACTATATTGGGGTAAAATCATAATTTGTGACGTACCCATATTGGCATATTGGGGTAAAATCATAATTTGAGGGGTACCCATATTGGCATATTGGGGTAAAATCATAATTTGTGGCGTACCCATATTGGCATATTGGGGTAAAATCATAATTTGAGGGGTACCCATATTGGGATAAAATCATAATTTGTGGCGTACCCATATTGGCATATTGGGGTAAAATCATAATTTGAGGGGTACCCATTTTGGGATAAAAATTTCAAAGAACGAGCGTGGATGCTGCCGGACACAAACTAAGGGATCACTTTAGGATAAACTTATATTGTAAATTGAACCTACTTAGGGGGAATTTAAAAAAATGTTTTTTCTAGACATAATAAGGAGTAAATGTTTAAATTTTCAGCCATCTATCTCCATTGGCGTGGCCTGTGCGCGCGATACATAGATAGCCAGCCAGCCAGACCAACTTAAAAACTGAAGAAATCTACGTTGACCGTTTTGGTTGACGGTCTACAATGCGCTGGTATTATGACTCGGAGGCGGAGCAGCCTATTGAGGCACGACACAGACAGCTATAGGGCTTGGATGCAGTGAGCGGCCAGTGCCCCAAAATACTCTTGTGCACCACGCGTCTTATAGGCCAGCAAATACGATACTAAAAAAGAGAGCCTAATTAGTTAACATTAATTGGGGTCTGTTTGGTGGCTGAGATAGTTGCTACCGGTTCAAGTGGATGCACAAAACAAATTGAGATAAAGCACAGATGCTCACAGACACAGTTCAAAGCTATGGCCTAAAGGAGAAGTGAATTTTCGTAAAGCTGTGAATAACCTGAAAGAATTAAACTTGAGCGATCATCAAGAAGAACCCATTTGAAACTCTCGAAGACAAATGGGTAAATATTTGGTTTGGGTTCGTAAACTGCATTATACTCAACTCGTTCATTTTTTCAAAGGGAGTTAACCAGTAGAGACGCTGTACATGATGAAAGGGATGCGCTTATGGCGTAAATTACGCAGACAATTCGGAAAATCTAAGGCACTGTTTACTTCTTACTTGCAAACAAGGACAGACATTTAATCATTTTTTGTTATTATTTCAAATGTATATTCATTTTAGTGTTATAAATATATAGAAGATATTTAATATGTTTTTGTTAATTGCAACCCTAACCCTAAACCCAACCCTAATCCTAACCCTAATGATAACCCTAATTTTAACCCTAATCCTAACCCTAATTTTAACCTTAATCCTTACCCTTATCCTAACCCTAATTCTAACCCTTATTCTAAACCTAATCCTTGATTAGATGAAACTGTAAATGTCAGGAATAGGTTAGCAGCAGCAGCCTTTTAAGTCAGCATTATTGGTTATCTCCCTTTGATATTTTGAACGATTCTACTATAATCGAGTTTACCAACCATAACCAAATATTTACCGAAAAATGATTCTGTGATTTTATCTACTTTCATATTGTTTATGTTCACTTGGAATTTCTCTTGTTAATACACCCTCCTACCAACTTTACGTATCTTTCTTTGATTTCCTTTGTATGCTGCTTTACTTTGTCTCCCGACAGAGAACGATCCTGGCCCTCTCATCCCATTTCTCTTGCTCTTCCCCTTCCCCTACTTCGCTATGACTAGAAAGCACCCAGAGAGTGCATACCTCTGTCAACGCTATTGTCACTAAAACTGAGTGAGAATCAGTTCATATATGTACCTACGATGCAGGGGAGGCAACCGCAAAAATCTGGATATGACCCGAAATATTTATCAATTCTTCTTTAGCCCATGGCCCAACCTTCCGAAAAATATCATTGAGAACTTTTGAAGATATCGTGTGGACAAACATGTGTGAATACATAAATGTATGAACAAATATGAGAACAAAATTCTCTCAATTGATAAAAAAGGTCCTGGATCCGCCTCAAAATATGACCAAGTTTTTCTTACCCATGACCTACCAATCCAGATAATGTTATTGAATTTCATAGAGAACTTTTAGAGATATTGTGTAGACATATAGCCACGATACAGGAGAGGTAAATTTAAAAGAAATCCCTGGATCCGCCTCAAAATATGACCAATTCTTTCTTACCCATAACCTACCATTCAAGAAAATGTTATTGAAATTCATTGAGATCTTCTGGAGATATTGTGTGGACAAACATGAGTGAATACATACATGTATGAAAAAAATGAGAACAAAAGTCTTTCAACCGGAAAAAGGTCCTGGATCCGCCTCAAACTTTTATGACCTACCATTCCAGAAGATTTTATTGAAATATAGAGAACCTTTAGAGGTATTGTGTAGACATATAGCTACGATACAGGAGAGGTAAATGTAAAAGAAATCAATCAATACTCCCTTAGTCCATGAACCACCTTTGCACAAAACGTCACTAAAATTCATGGATAACTTTGGGAGATATTGTGTGGAAAAACAGACAGCTTTTGTTGGCAGAGATAAATAATTACCGCTTCTTTTTGTTCTTTTCCCTATCATCGTCAAAAGCTCCCCCTGACCCTCTGCCACCAACCGTACGTTTTTTTCTTCTTTTCCTTTTATGATCCCTCAAAGTCTGACGCCATACTTTATTAGGGTTTCTCTTTTTTTAATTCCCTCTTCCTTCCCACTAACCTGTTTAATGAAAAGCAGATCCTTTGCAATCAGGGCCAACCATGAACAACTGTTTGTCCTGCTGCACAACAACCGTACAAAATACACGTTGTTTGCTCTCATCAAAGTTTTGGATGTTGTGTACGGGGAATGGCGATGAGCAGAGGGGAGGGGTGTCCGAGGTGAAGCGCTGTTTTCTAGGGATGTTGTTTGGTAGGGGGCGGGCTGTCGGGAGGGGGCGCTGAAATCCAATTTTTCAATAACGGAAATTGCTGTTTGGTGTGATAAAAAACTAACGTCAGCTTAATTAGTGATGTTGAGAAAAAAGGATTTTTGTAATTCGAGAGAGAGAGAATCCAAGCGAGTAAGGGTGTATGTTTGTGTGTGTGAACAGACAAAAATAAAAGTAACTGGAAATTGAAAGAAAGAAAGAAAGAAAGAAAGAAAGAAGGAAGGAAAGAAAGAGGGAATGCGAGAAAGAAAGAAAAGCAGAAAAGGATGACAAAGAAGAAAGAAAGAAAGAATGTTTGGGAGGGAAAGGAAGAAAAGGGGATAGGTATGACAAAAAAAGAAAGAAAGAAAGAAAGAAAGACAGAAAGAAAGAAAGAAAGAAAGAAAGAAAGAAAGAAGAATGCGAAAAAGAAAGAAAAGTAGAGAAGGAGGTCAAAAAAGAAAGATAGAAAAGCAGAGAAGGATGACAAAGAAGAAAGAAAGAACGAATATTTGGGAGAAAGGAAAAAGGGGGTAGGTATGATAAACAAAGACAGAAAGAAAGAAAGAAAGAAAGAAAGAAAGAAAGAAAGATTTGACACATTAAAAAGATGGAAAATGTTTAAAGAAACAAAGACTAAAATGAACAAAATACAAAAACTAAATAAATAAGTACTTTATCAAGTTTGTGTTGGTGAGGGGAAAAACAGGATTTTCGCTTCCATGTTTTTCGCCAGAGCCTGGTAGTACTAGCAAATAGTAGCAGTTGTAATATAAACTAAGTAGTTGTTCGAGCAGCAGTTGTAAAGTTTCTACTTGTAAACTAAAAACGAATAGGGCCGGTCTCGTCCTGTACGTGTTCAGCATTGCAAAGAGACAAAATGTCAATAGATTCGCCGTTGGCTATCAACACGAGTCTGAAATCATACCTTTCTATGTACATGGTCTGAACCCATTGGGTATTTTAGATTTTACAAGTATAGATTTACCCCGCTATCCGAAAGTAGATCATTCCTATAAAAACGCTCTCGGAAGCCAAAATGGTTGACACGTTCGTTAAAAGTTGATTGAAATCTCAGAACTCAGAACCGAAATTGTTTTAAACACAAGAATTCAGATGAGGTTTGAGAATTCTATGTTAGCACCCTGGGATTCTTCTTTTCCATTTGACTATTTGGAAATTTGTTTCACCTCTGTTTCTTTTTTTACCATTATAAAAATATATTAATATATACGCTGTTGTGTTCTTTCATCAATTACCATGTTGGTCCATACGGATATTCATACTAAAGGATTATCGATTCATATTACTAACTTGGAAAATGTTTAGTGAAACAAGAAAGAAAATGAAGAAAATACCATTTAAATAAGGTAGTTGTACCATATTTAAATTCTCTAGTCTCTGGCCTTTGAAATGGCAACATCTTTTTTTAAACTACAAACTTTCAGGAGAATTGACACTCCCCAACAATTATGTATTTCGTACATGAGATATGGACATTGCATAACTGTATTTTGATTAAGTGTTAATAATCTGAACCAGGTATCCTGTTCGGGTCTGTGAGCAAACATTTACATTTGACTGTTGGAAGAATAGTGTTTTGGCTACTTTAAGTTTCAGATTTAAAAGCTATAATCCAAGCAGATACAAATGTCTTGCCACTGTAAGTTATGATAAA
This sequence comes from Architeuthis dux, assembly GCA_006491835.1. Taxonomy (NCBI): domain Eukaryota; kingdom Metazoa; phylum Mollusca; class Cephalopoda; order Oegopsida; family Architeuthidae; genus Architeuthis; species Architeuthis dux. The sequence goes on from VCCN01007234.1 coordinate 2,765,198, forward strand.
GTTTACGTTTGAAAAACATGCAGATTCTTGTTAAAAAAGAACTGCATACTGTCTTGCTGAAATAATAAATGATTATTCTTTTGTTTTATAATATTCATCACCAAGCGCTTTTAAGCAATGATTTAAAATTATTTTTAAATGCGTTCAAGTTTCATGGTTTGTATTCAGTATATAATGATGTTGAAAATGGACAAGAATTTGGAGCAGTGGTATCAAGATAGATAGATAGATAGATAGATAGATAGATAGATAGATAGATAGATAGATAGCGTACGGGTATGGTTGAAATAGTTTCAGCGTCAGTGGTCGATTTTCGAGTCTCACTAAAAGCCAGGATTTCGAAAGTTTCATATTCATTTGAAATATTAACGCAAAACAATCTTTGCATCTCCCATTTGGTCATATACAGGACTTGACTAAGTCTACAAAATACACATATATCAATGTAGGTACATAAATAAGTATGTAGTCTAATGATTTTGTTTTTCATCTTAATCCCCTTCCTTGTCCGGCCTTGTCTGCTGGGGCCTCGAATACGCCAACTGCATTCCCTGAGACCCCACCCCCAACAGGGGCCACCTGTTTTTGCACCAAAGTCGTAAGACTCTAGTTCAAGAAAAGTAACCATTCACCAAAGTCGCAAGACTCTATATATAAAAACAAATAACCGTTCACCAAAGTCGCAAGACTCTAGTTATAAAACAAATAACCTTTCACCAAAGTCGCAAGACTCTATTTTGGGGAATTTTAAACTGATTTCGGCATTAAATTACCCATCAAGGGTTGATATGCCGCTAAACAAATCAATCAATAAACCTTCCTTGTCAAAGCACTTAATCCTGTGGTGAATATAATCACACAGATCGAACATTATACACGGAAAATTTCAGATCCAATTTCAGCTAACAAATACGTGTCAGGCGAGGGCATTATTGATCCACCCTTGTATATGTAATGTGTGTGTGTGTGTGTGTGTGTGTGAGAGAGAGAGAGAGAGAGAGAGAGAGAGAGAGTAATGTGTCTTTCAAAAGGTTTAACAGATATGTATTTATACCAAATAAGTATTGCAGATTTTACAGGTCCACGAATGTACGACACCTCGATAAACAGTCGAAAGATTGTGCTGAGCCAATCACACGAAGGGAGGAGCCAACGAGTGGAATTGAGATCCTGCGAAAGATTTGATCATTTAACTTTAATATTGCCTGCGACAAAATTTCAATTTACTTGGAAAATTAAAATCCCGCGCGAGATGACATAAGAAAGGGAGATAACAGGAGAGAAAAAACTAATCAAAAGAGAATTTCTTGATAAAATGAAGAAACAAACACAAAGGAATGAACAAAAAAGAATGAAAAAAAGCCAAGAGTGAAAAATGCAATAAATAAAACAGAAAAGTATTTGCCGTGTAGATTTTAAAAGTTTGTAATTAATTAGATTTCCAATCAGAAGGGCAATTGTTTTCTTTTCTTGTTTTGTCTTTTTATGAATTGTTTTGATTTTCTGACTGGTTTTATTTCATTCTTGTTGGTTGTTGCTGATAAAACCTGCTTACGTTTTTGTTGTATTTGGGCGACGGGGTTGCGTCTTCCAATTGACATGACTTCTTTACATTTCGAAGGTTTCTTTCTTTATTTTCATTTTGTTCATTATTTCATGGCGCTTTTAATTCTCACGTCTGATGGATAGATAGATAGATAGATAGATAGATATATAGATAGATAGATAGATAGATAGATAGATAGATAGATAGATAGACAGATAGATAGACTGATAGATATGAACAGATAGATAGGTGGGTAGATGGATATGAATATAATTAGATATATAGATAAATAGATATGAACAGAATTAGATAGATAAATAGACAGATATGTACCGATAGATATTAGATAGTATTAGATAGATAGATAGATAGATAGATATGAAGAGATAGATAGATAGATAGATAGATAGATAGATAGATAGATAGATAGATAGATATAAACAGACTTAGATAGATATGAAGAGATATATAGATTTCAATTCTTGCTGGTTGTTTTCACTGCTGCAGATAAAACTGTGCATCTCCTCTCTCTCTCTCTCTCTCTCTCTCTCTCTCTCTCTCTCTCTCTCTCTATTTGTATTTATTACGTGTTTTGTTGTATTTTGGCGACGGGGTTGCCTCTTCCTTCCAATTGACATCACTTCTTTACATTTCAAATGTTTCTCTTTAGTTTTCTTCATTATTTCATGTCGCTTTGGATTCACACGCCTAAATCCGTTCTCCTCTTTTGATTATAGTTTCTCTTTCTTGCTTTCCTTTCATCTTTCCTTCTCTCCTTCCTTTCATTCACTCTTTCCTTCGTTTGCTTCATACCAATCTTTCTTTCCTTTAGTTTCTCTTTATTCGTTCTGATTTTCTTCCTTTTACTTCATTCAATTCTTCGTTTTTTGTTTTGTTTTTGTGTACCTCTACCAATGGATTTGGAAGAGTTTTATGTATTCACTCATGTATGGCTGTCCACACAATATCTCTAAAAGTTCTCAATGAATTTCAATGATATCTCATGAAGGGTTGGGACATGGACTAAGGAAAAATTGATTCGATTTTAGAGCGGTTTTTACAGTCAACTCCCCTGAATCGTGACTATTTCTGTCCACACAATATCTCCAAACGTTCACAATGAAATTTCCTGGAAGGGTTGGACATCAGAGAGAAACTTTTTAATTTGTTTTTATACATTTAGGTATTCACTAATGTTTTTCCCACACCCCCAAAAGTTCTCTTTTGTTGTGGGGGTGCATTGGGCTTAGGAAGAATTGATTAAATTTTGGGGCGGATCCAGCAGTTTTTTAATTTTACCTACCCTGCATCGTTGCTATACATGGACTGATTTTCATTCATTTTTAGTGGTAATGGCGTTGGCAGAGGTATGCGCTATCTGGGTGCTTTCTATTCCTTTCAGTTTCTATTCCTTGTCCTGTCTTCAAATCTTCGTTTTAATTTTTTATTTTGTTTGTTTGTTTTCTGCTTATCTCTATTCTGTTAGTTTCTTCAATTTCTGGTTTAGCCTTTTGGAAAACCATTTGATATTTTCTGCTAATTCTCTTCCACTTTCAAGTTCAGATTTCATTCAAATTTTCATATTTTCACATTTTTCTTCAAATTCATTTCTTTAGTTCAAATATTCATCGATTTCCTTCAGTCGCTTATTCTTTAGATTATTTTCCTTCTTTTTTGCAAAACTTCATCAGTTTTAATCTGGTTCTTTTTATGAAGACCGTTAGGATTAGACAGATAGATAGATAGATAGATGGATATGAACATTCTAAGTTAGATAGATAGATAGAAACATAATTAGATAGATAGATAGATAGATAGATAGATAGATACATACATACATAGATACATAGATACATAGATACATAGATACATAGATAGATACATACATACATAGATATGAACACACTTAGATAGATAGATAGATAGATAGATAGATAGATAGATAGATAGATAGATAGATATGAACACACTTAGATAGATAGATAGATAGATAGATAGATAGATAGATAGATGCTTATTTCTTTTTTCCTTTTTTTATTCTTAACTCCGTATTTTTTTTATCGTTTTCTAAGTTTTTGTTTTTTCTTTTCATATTTCTATGACATTTTCCTTTACCTATCTGTATTCGCCCCTATCTGTCTGTCTATCTAGCTGTCTGTGTATCTGTTTCCCTATATATCCCAGTTTTATATGTTATATCTATATATCTATCTATCTATATGTCTGTTTGTCTGACTGTATCTCTC
>VCCN01007234.1:2914019-2924470 GCA_006491835.1 Architeuthis dux
GAAAAAGACTCCTGGATCTGCCCCCAAATCAGTTCTTCTTTATCCCATGGCACATCCTTCCACAAAATGTCAGTAAAATTCATTGAGAACCTTTGGAAATATTGTGTGGGCCGACAGACAAACATAATTGAATACGTATACCTCTTCTAACGTCAAGTATTTTACTCTTTTAAAATTTGAATCAATTTACGTTAACTTTTAAAAGCAAAGGTTTTTTTCAATTTTATCAAAGTTTAAAATGTCTTCTCCTTGTAAAAGTTTCTCAGTCAGGATAAGGTATTCTTCTATTCTGCCTTATTCTTTCAGTCGTTTCTTAACTTTCATTTTTCTACAAAAATCTTTTCGCTTTTCCGGGTGTCATTTAAAATGAGGAAAACAAATAAAAGACAGCTGCTTCGAGGCAGAACACTAAGCGTCCTTGAGAAATTTCACGCACGCCCTTTGAAAAGAATTCAGCAAGAAACGAAAAACGTATTTTTGTTTAGTTTACTGCAATTAATTGATTCTGATGAAGTATTGTAGCTCAATATTTTATTAATTTTGACTACATTTTATGTTCATCTTGATCTTTTTTAGTTGTTTTTATCACAACTTTGATTCGGGCTGTCATTCTACGGCTACGTGTGAACAGCGCAATCAGAAATAAAGAATAAGCCTCCGGTGAGAATCGAACTCACGTTCTTCATTGCGTAAACGGGAATCCATCTGGTAATCAGGGACGTGAGTTCGATTCTCACTGGAGGCTTACTCGTTATTTCTTTATTTCTTTGTTTCCGATCGCGCTGTTTACTCGTGGCCGTAGGATGAAAACCCGAGTCAAAGTTGTGATAAAAACAACTGAAAAGGTTAAGATAAAGGTAAAAAGTAGTCAAAATTAATGAAATATTAATGCAATTAACCTGTAATGTTTCGTCTTTTTATCGTTCACGACGGTAAATATCTTTTTGATTCATTGAAAGGTAGTAAAGGATGAAAGTCTTTTAATGAAAGTCTTTTAATGAGAGAGCAAAACTATCGACGGATTTCTTCAACCAAACTTATTAAAAAGAGGCGTCAAAAAGAAAATGTCATGTTTTAATGTTACAGTAAGATTGTGAAACTAGTGATTTCGTGAAATCCTCGTACCATTAATACAGTAATGAGTTCGATCCTCACTTGGTGTCCCATTACTATGGCCTTGTGTCAAACTAAGATGTATATACACTGTAAATACTGAATCAGAATCTACTTGATATTTACTAAGTTTAGCTTAGTTTGACACAAGTCCACAGTAGTGAGGCATCCAGTGAGGGTCGAACTCATTACAGTAATAATGGTCAGCAGCACAACCATTAGTATACTGGTTGTGAAACTAAGTATTTCATGAAATCACTGAAATGTTCAGGGATTTCACAAAATCACTAGTTTCACAAACGTTCTGTAACATTAGCATGGACTCCTACAAGTCGGTCGCCATTAAACTTCTTGGTATTCCGAAGCAGACGACAGCCTGTGGCATTTGGAACTTAACACCAGACAAATCAAACTTAACTCAAATACTAAAAAAACTGCTTCATTTTCATCTCTATTTTCATTTGAATCAAGTTTTTCTTTCATCTTCTTAAACAGTTTTTTCACACGGGTTAGCAGTATTAACAGTAGTGGTGGTCTTCCCTGCACCCTCCATGCGAGACTAAACTGTAATATTACCGTACCCACTTCTAGATATCCGTGATGTTTATCAGTGCCCTGCAGAAAGGGAAATGAAATATATTTTAATGTTTCGCTAAACTATTATATGAAATATAAATTTGAAAGAAAGTTGCCAAACCGTACCAAATTTCCCGAGCGTAGACTCAAACGTACCAATTTGATAGGAGCGAACCAAAAGTGGCAACCGTGCCTGAAGCGAGTGGAACTTAACACCAGACAATTGTGGTATTTGATCTTGATGATGATCACCTGATTGATTACTCAAAATTCAAAAGAAAAACTGAAGGAAATGAAAACAAAAATATTTCAGGCAAACATTATTGAAAATATTGCTTGTGGGCCAAGCTGTAAAATGTGGAAAAGTAGGCAAGAAAGAAAAGCATTTAAAACGAAATTATCACGAAATCTTCTTCAGGCAAAAACGTTCTTAGTGCAATTTTTATTAAACACAGCTTTTCTTATGTTTTTTTTTATTTCATTTTTATGCGTTTATGATACATTTAATTTGTTTATTAGTTTATTTTTCTAAATGTTTGTTTGTTTTCAATAGTGGATCTTTTCTTTTTTCTTTTTCTTTTTATTAATGGTAATCTGTTTCTCTCTTTCGTTCTTTCCTTCTTTATTTTTTCTTTCGTTTTATTTATGTGAAACATTTTCTTTCTTTTTTCTCTCTTTATTTTTCATTCATGGTAATCCGTTTCTTTTTTTTCTTTCCTTTTTTAATTCCTGGTAACTTTTTCCTTTTCCTTTTTCTTCTTTCTTTTATTTATGTTAAACCGTTTCTTTTTCTTTCTTTCTCTCTTTCTTTTTATTCATGGCAATTCTTTTCTTTTTCATCTTCTCTCTTTGCTTTTTAACATATGGTCATCCGTTTTTTCTTCTTCCTTTTGTCCTTTTATTTTATTCATAGTAACCTTTACTTTTCCTTCTTTCTTTCTTGATTTTTCTTTTTTATGGTCATCCACACCTTTTCTTTTTTGCCTCCTTTTTATTTATGATAATCCATTTAAATCATTCTTTCTTTCTTTCATTCTTTATTTTATATTCATTGCAATTCGTTTCCTTCTTTCTTTCTTATTATTCATTGTAATTCGTTCTTTCTTTCGTTCTATTTTCATAATAATCCGTATCTTTTATCCTTTCTTTCTTTCTATTTTCATGGTAGTCCTTTACAGTTTTTTCCTTTCATTCTTTTTGTTGTATCTATGGTAATCCATTTTTCTTTCTTTCTTTCTTTTAGTTTTTCTTTATATTTTCATGATAATCCATACTTTTCTTTTTTTTCTTTCTTTCTTTCTTTTTCGTATCGTACAAACAGATTTCCACCCTGTTTCTCAAAGTGCTACATGTTTTTTGTTTGTTATTATTCTTGATTTTAGTTTATTTTTCATTTTTCATTTCTTGCTTCTCTCTGAAATATATTTTATTATCTTTTGTTTATCTACCAATGTATTTATATGAATTTTTCTTTCATTCTTCATCGAGGAAAACGTGAGTCAAGCGCCATTGATTCGGCCAGGTTTTTACTGCGCATGCTCAAGGTATTTATGACAGCGCACGATGTTCGTGTGTTAGAGAAAAAATAGAAAATTGAAAAAGAAAACGAATTAAGAACGCAATGGAGGGGGAGAAAGAAAGGCAGAAAGACAGAAAGACAGAAAGAAAAAAGAAAGAAAGAAAGAAAGAAAGAAAGAAAGAAAGAAAGAAAGAAAGAAGGAAATAAATGAACTGACAAAAAAGAAAGAAAGAAAGAAATGGACTGACAAAGAAAGAAAGAAAAAGAAAGAAAGAAAGAAAGAAAGAAATGGACTGACAAAGAAAGAACAAGAGAAAGAAAGAAAAAAGAAATGGACTGTCAAAAAAAGAAAGACAGAAAGAAAGAAAGAAATGGACTGACAAAGAAAAAAGAAAGAAAAAAGAAAGAAAAAAGGAATGGACTGTCAAAGAAAGAAACAAAGAAACAAAGAAACAAAGAAAGAAACAAAGAAACAAAGAAAGAAACAAAGAAAGAAAGAAATGGACTGACAAAGAAGAAAGAAAGAGAGAAAGAAAAATGGACTAAGAAAGAAAGAAATGGACTGACAAAGAAAGAAAGAAAGAAAGAAAGAAAGAAAGAAAAAAGGGAATGGACTGTCAAAGAAAGAAAGAAAGAAAGAAAGAAAGAAAGAAAGAAAGAAAGAAAGAAAGAAAGAAAGAGAGAGAGAACGACTAAGCAGAAAAATTAAAGCAGCAGCGATAAATTGTAATTGATAACTTTTCCTTAAACAAGACTCTTATTATCTAAAGTGGAACGAGTTTAGCCCGGAGGCTTTTGAGAGAGAAAAAAAGGCCCTACAGTTGTACCATGTTTTTATTTATCATCATCATTGTAGATGTTGATGCTATAGAAATGACACCAACGTCTTTCAATTAGGCCGAAGGGCTTTTTTATTAAAGAATTCAACGCATGTGTTACGGTAACGTTCACCTTTAAGTATATTTCTTCTCACCTAAATCGATCCGTTTGTATACAAAAGCGTGTTTTCTTGTTTTTTGGCTTTGTGCCAGGCTAAGCGAGGTTTAGTAAATAATCATATTGTATACGGGTGCCTACCGTAGCGCAATGGTTAGCAAGACAATTCGCTAGTGTAATGAGTTCGATCCACTAATGTGCTACTGTGCCAGACTATGCTAAAAGTAATATATAACAATAAATACCTACCGTAGCGCAAGGCTTGGGAAACTCGTCTTGTAGTGAGTTCGATGCTCGGTGCCTCACTACTGTGGCATTGGGCCAGACTAAGATAGGCTTAGTAAATAATTATATTAACTCATTAACTGCGAATGACTGAAATTTCAGTCATTGCAGAAATATTAATAACTATTACTCTTCATCTCTACTGCCGCAGTAAATGGGTTAATTTTCGTTGTAATTATTAGAAACCGTCAACCAAAACTGTCAACATAGGTTTCTTCAGTTTGTAAGCTGGTCTGGCTGACTGACTAGGTATATATCACGCGCACTGATAGCTGTACATTTACTCCTTATTATGTCTAGTAAAAAACGGATTTTAGTGTTTTTAAATTCCTCCCCATAATTGTTTTTAGTGGGAGGGGTGTTGATTTTGCAATGTAAGTTTATGCTAAATTGATTAGTTTTGGGGGTTTGTTTTGAAAATCCAGATTTTTTAGTGATCACTGCCTAACAAAAGGCAAGAGAAGTAACTTATTCATGGATCATCCCTTTTACCAATGTTGTTAATTGATCACCCCAGACACGACACGCTGCCAAAAGACATTGGAGACGTGACAGTTTCTATTGAGTGAGTAACCAGACTTGTTTCAAAAGTAATTCTTCATTTCTGTCTGATTAAGTAAAATTGAATGGAAAGAAGGTCAATTACCCTAATGACCTGTGACTCGACAAAAAATAATTAAGAAAATAAATAAATATTTAATGAACATCGTTATTAAAACTTTGACTTATTTTAGGTCAGTGATGGCGAACCTATGACACGCGTGTCAGCAGTGACAAGACTAGGCTTTTTAGGTCACACGCCAGGGACTTTGAAAAAGACATTAAAGTTATGGTAACTTTTTTAATTTCATTTTATTATCCTAGTTTTATAGGTATTTTTTGTTGTAAAAACGTTGTATTTTATTGAACTCCTAGTTATATAAATATATTAGAAAAATAGGCAACTTATCTATAAGCTTTTATCTGAAACTAAAATACATGTATACATGTAAATGATACTCCAATATCAGGATTCTTTTTTAAAAATTGAAATTTCGACACGCCGGGCTAAAAGGTTTCTCCATCGCTGGGTTAATGAAAAGAAAACACGGAACGAGACGCGTCAGAAGGCCAAAGAAAAGATGGAAACTCAATTCGTGGTGATTGTTTGGAGAATCAAATCATTTCAACCTTTCTCCTGAATGGTCAGTCTTGTACATCTTTTTGGTTGGGTTCCAGATCAGTCAAGTTGTCAGATTTTTGCAGTTTTGCCCGAAGGAGGGGCTGAAATGCTGTCAAAAGTTTGAAATGAGAACAAATTAGCAATATATGGTATAGCATTTTCGGACCTTTCCGTTTGTCCCCATGACACCAACATGTTCATAGCCAGTGGGAATTGATATATTGAATTTATTTCTGTTAGTTCCAGGATTAGGGTTAGGGGTTAGGTTTAGGTTTAGTGTTAGAGTTTACGTTTTTGAGGTGGATACTAACGAAATAGACCCAGCATTTTGATTCTTTTTCTGCAAAAGGAAAATGCTACCTAATCTTTTTTTTTTTCAATTTTCCGTAGCATAAAATTATGGCGGAATTGGACTATCTGGCGTAAGCGATTAGGCGTGGGCGTTCTGGCGTGATCGTTTAGGCGAATTGGCGTAAGCCCATTTGGCGACGGGCGGTTTGGCGTTTGGAAAAAAATGTTGATTGATTCATTATCATTCAAAGGTGAAGCTCTGAAAAGCTTTAAAGCTATGAATGTAACTTTATTGAAAAATAAAAACATTAAATCTGTTAACAATTTCTTTCATTTTTAAGCTACTATTTACTTTCCTCTTGCTTTTTATCGCAACTTAACTTAGCAACAAAAATATTAAGATGAAAGTAAATAGTAGTTTAAAAATGAAAAGATTGTTAATAATAATTTACAATACTTCATCTACTGATAAATAAATAGATTAAATCTGTTAATCTCAAAAAATGTAGTGTAGACCAGGGCTTCTCGAACTTTTTCATTTACGACCCCTTTTAATGAGACAAAATGTAACGCGTCTTCACCTCACTAAAAGCAAAAGGTACTAATACTACTAAGACTATAGGTACCACTACTAAGACTATATAGAATTAGTATTTAGCTGCAATCTAATAGTAACTAAACATAGAAACAAATAACTACAAAAAAATGTCAAATTGCAAAGTATTTATAATCTATCTTATGTTTTACGGTGTTTATTAAGAGAAAAATAAATTAATTGTTTTAAATGAATTAATAAAACGTAACAAAAACGTTATTTATTTACATCAAAAAATATTTCCGCTAATAATTTTTAAAAGAAAGCTTGTTAATAGATACATTCGATTGTAGATGTGATAATTACAGAAAATGTTATTAATTTTCAATTATTATTTGAATTTCAGTAGATTTTTAAAATGAGGGCTTATTTCCATAAGATTTTCTTACAAAATACCATTCTCATAAGAAAATTCATTCAAAGTTGAATACAACCCGGAAATGTTATTGAAATCGGCCCGTTAGTATTTTTTTTTAGTGAAATTTTAAAATGTGTCTGTAAATTGGGCTAAAATTTCTCAATGGAAATTTTACTAGTTCACCGGTTTTCGCGAATGTAAACAAGTTTTCAAACCTGGTTATCTCCGGTTTTATATTTTCTAAAGAAATAATGTTTAGTCTTTAATTTTCTACAATCTTTCTTCTATTACTAACACAAACGATACAATTAATAGATTTCAACTTTCAGGCGTTTTCATCGACACATGCCGCTTTTTGCCAAAAGTCCGTGAGAGTTGGTAGTATTTACTCGCGTATAATGCGAGAAATTTATTATAAAACATCAGGGCCAAAATTGGGGAGTAGCATTATATTAGAGTGTAAAAAACAATGATAACATCTTTTGATGTAAAATAACAGATATATTGTAACTAAAATAGTGTGCTTAAGGCCATAATGCCTGTCTCCAAATGGGCAGACGGCAAAATAAGTTTGACGACTTAACGGTCACGCCAGAACGGCCACGCCAAATCGGCTTCGCCAAATAGTAGCAAACCCAAATTATGGACGTTAGCCTTTGGAAGGGACCAACGAAAACGACCCACGGTCTGTTTCACTCCTTTATCGGCTTAGCTTCCTTCCCAAGGTTTGATCTATAACAAAAGTTTATCTTCCAAGGTGGCGTCCCAGTTTATATCGCGTCGAAAATCAGTCGACACAAACCTAAACACAAGTTTAACAATAAAACAGGTCATTTGACCCTCAACCCGAATTTCGCTTAGATTTCTTTTTTTCTTTTCTTTTGGGACCCGTTCAGAGCCAAAGTATTATTGTTTCGTGTCTGTATCTCAGACTGCGTGATTCGTTCTTCTGGGTAAAGGCCAAGAATAGAAACGGAAATATGGGACAACACTCGGGGCGGACCCCCCTTTTAAATGTTATGGACCGGTGCCAGGATTTGCGGTCGGAATCTTGGACAGGGGCACAAGAGGTTTGTCGGTTGCGTCTCCCTTTTCCACCACCACCGACTTACAAATCCCCGGGTTCTCCTCTCGTCAGATGATGAGGATAATGTGTTGGGATGGGGTGACGAGGGACGTTGTACTGACATCCGCGGAGATAATGGTGGTGGTGGTCGTCGTGGTGGTGGTATGGGTTTAACAATGGTAACTGTATCAGCGGTTGCTGCGCTGATGATAGTGATGATGCCTACGATTGAAAATGAATTTGATGGCAATTGTAATGATTTGAATGGTTGGGATGGTATTGGCGATAATGGTAGTACCGATGCTATTGAAGCCTACAGTTAAAATGGTGTCAGTGGTGTCATTGGAAAATGTTTAGTTATGGCATTAGTTACTGTAAATGTAATTTTGTTGAACTATCAACACCAGGTGATATTTTGATCAAAAAGTGTTTGGTATGAGAATGTTGCTCGTAGTGTTGATTATAATTAACTAGGGGATTTTCGTAACCTTGTGCCAGACTAGTAAATAACTGTAAGTATCACAATGGTAGTGGTGGTATTGCAATGATGGTTGGGCTAATAGTAATGATGGTGGTTTCATTTTTATGATCAAAATGGTGGATGAATGTAGTGATATTCTTATATGATAATGGCCGTCCTGACGTTATTTGGATGCCACTGAGAATAACCAAGTCTATGATCGTGATGGTGGCTAATTTCATAATGAGCACAGGGTGATCACTAAATCATTGGACAACATTTTATATTCCCATAATAATCTTATTTTCTGTTTACTTCAAGTGTAAGTTACAGTATTTTCTTCTGAAATGGCTCATTCCGGGAGTAAGATCACGGTGCATCAGTAATTCAAGATAATCCATTGAAGATGTTTGCTCTCTAGGCAAAATGATTTCTATAAAGAAAATTAATGAATGTGGATTAGACATGGCATGGTCTCCTCGGAACTTCGCCTAAGGACGGTTAACACACGCTCACTGCCACACGACGCACATGTACATCTTGTGACATATTGTGTATTGCCTCTTATGCACATGTGCATCCAATCCGCGGTTTTATTTAAGGCAATATAAATAGCTATGGCAACGCCCTAAACTCAGCTTCTACCTTGCGGCACTGAGTAGAGGACGTTCTTATTTTGTTATGCTGTGTGTTGTGCTAACCCAGGTGGCAGCGAATGTGTTACGGAACTGAACATGGGCATGACTAAAACGTCTCTTTGGTACACATTTACAGCACTAGTTCAAATAGTTAAAATAATGCTTCTGGTTTAGGATATGTCATCGGCATTTTGCCTATGTTTCGCAGGGGAAACTTATTTTGTAGATGGCAGCGTCCTGTGGCAGTTATGGTGATGGGAATGTTTCCCAGTCTTTGTGATAATGTCTTCAAGGTCGATTATAAAAGTAATATTGATTTTTATTGATAGTGGCTGCATTTTTAAGGCTTACAGTGATAGTAGAGTTAGACATTTGTATGGCAAAAGATAATGATGAAGCCAGTAAAACATCTATCGATCAGAAACCTCTTCCCACCCGTCTCAACACCCCCGCTTTTTAGAATCTCTTTCGGATCGCGCTCCAACCCGACCACCGGTACAGAATCTGGCGGATCGAAGACGCCGTTCAATTTTCTAATCGAGTTTTATGTCTACAGAGCAAGGATCTCATGTCATGATCCACGAAGAGGCCAGACTGGGGTGAGACAGGCCCTAAAGGTTTTTAGTTCAGGGCAGGGAAATTAGTGCTTGCTCTTCCTGATAAACAATGTTCTTTCTAAATGAGAGCTCTCGGCTTTGTTTTGTTGATTGCGGCCTGATTATTCGTCGCCGTCGTCACCGTGATTTTATTTGAGCCATTGTTATTCAAATAATGCAATTAATTTTATTATTGTTGTTTTCTATAGTAATTACTTCACCAAGGTCTAGTTGCCGACCTACAATCCAAAATTAATTTTGTATAAATTTTTGTGATGTGGAATTATCATTTTATACACTGATATACTCCAATTAGTGTCTTCATCTTGATTGTTATAGTCACAACGTTTCGGCCGTTATACCTTCTGGTCTTCTTTGGGTTTCTATCGTAGTTGGTAACCTTCTCGGAATTTCGAGATCTTTCTCATTCAGCTGTCCATGCGAGATAGATACGAGATATCCTCTGGCGTAAACAGCGGAATAACAACCTGATTGGATTGAACAAAGGATTCGGTTCAACATTCCCAGAATGTTACCGACTACGATAAACACCTGGAGAATGCCGAAGGGTACCGAGGCCGAAACGTTGTGACTATAACAACTAAGATGAGGGCACTAGTCTGAGTATATCAGTGTATAATAAGCCCTAACTATATATATTTTCGATCACTGGCTAGATGACTTACGGAATTGGTATTTTGGCTTGATATTTTTCAGAGTGTCCCAAATTTAGCATTCATACTCAATGGACCCAGAGGAAGGTTTACACATGTTGATATTTTGAATAATAAATAATATTGTGGGGACTGCCCACACCGATAATACTGATATGATATGCGTGTGTGTGTGTGCGCGC
>VCCN01007234.1:2956494-2969237 GCA_006491835.1 Architeuthis dux
GTGAGAGAGAGGGGGGATTATGCGCGCATTTTCACCTACGTACACATGCACAAGTATATAAACACGAACATTCATTTCACATAAACCGTTCATCTATTTATAAACAACCTTGTCTTTTATGTTCGAGTCCGAAGTCTTGAATCGAATCCAGACGTGTTAACTACGGACCAGTTGAGGCAGACAGTTACCGACAACTCTTTACTGTACAAACCCTCGCACGACGTCGTAAATGGGAAAAGCAAGTAACGACTATAAACACTCAGTCTTTCCAAAAGCCGTTTTCATTGTAAAGATATCTGGTAATTCGAAAAGAAGAAGATAAACAAATATGATCAACTCTTAGCAATGTGCCACCGGCCATAATAATAAGAAGAAAAAAATGGCCATTTCAGCCGAAGCTCCTGGTTCTGTTTGCATCCCCTATCGGCAGCCATTGTCTATTCATCATTTTTCTTAGTCTTGCTGGCTCTTTCATTGTAATCAGGGCCGGTCCTAGTTTCCGGTAACACTGGCAGTCGCCTAGGGCGCCAAGTGTTAGGGGGAGCCTGTCATGTACAGTAGGACTTTCCGTGGTCAAATGGGAAAATAAATGAATTAAACAGAATAAGAACAGTCAAAATAATAAAATTCCCTGATGTGAAGTCAGATTTCTCAGGAATATTTGACAGTTAAATCCATTTTGTTATGGTAAAACTAAGAGAAACAATTTGCAAAGGAAATTCTCGTGACCAACGACAAGCTCTTTCAGGCTTTAAAAGGCGCCGAGGCAGCAGACACTCTAGGGCCGGGCATCAGAAACAGTAGGGTCGAGGCATCAGAAACACTAGGGCCGGGGCATCAGAAACACTAGGGCCCCCGGCCCTGGCAATGTGCCACCGACCATAATAATAAAAGAAATGGCCCGTTTATCCGAAATTCTTAGGTCAGTTTGCCCCCCCCCCATCGGCAGCCATTGTCTATTTATCATTTCTCCCCAGTCTTGCCGACTCCATCATTTTAATCTCATAATCTTATCTTAATCATCATCTATATCTAATACTAAAAGTCTGATTATGTTTATCTGTGTGTGACCTATAAGTAACCAAAACAGTGCTTTGTAGCCAGAGGTATTGAATTAAGGTGCCCCTTGAATTGCGCTGAATTAAAGAATTCAAAAAAATCCAGGTAATTTGCAACTTGATAATAACAGTGCGGGTTCTGCGTTCGCACTAATCTCTATCTATATTATAATGACCAATGTGTTAATGGAAATAACTATTAAATGCCTATTATAGATTTGTCTCGATTATTTAATGGTTTATTCGCAAATGCGTAAAAATCCGGGTTCATTCTGTTTACATAAGATTGCACTATTGTTTTCTCAAAGGGTCACAAGGTTGTTTAGAGAATACTGAACACTAATATTACTTATTGTCCGATGTCAAGGCTGACTATGAGGATAACAGCGTTTTGTTACTACTGTCTGAGCGGGTAAGATAGTTATGGGAGAGTGGTTTTTCCAAGTTCTCGCTCGATCACACTCATCTCTGTCAACCATCTTGACATACCAATGACGATACATTTTGTCAATATATCTAGTGACGGTACAGAGCCCAGGGAGAAGTGAATGTATTTCTCAAAGCCATTATTGTGAAGTCTACATAAGCAGCCTCAGCCGAGGTTCGAACTCGATTTGCCAATTCTGTTTTCTGTACTGGTAACCGTTACTCCACTTTGTACTTCCTTCCTATTTGCATCACCTAAAATAAGCTTAGTCCAAATGAGGAGAAACTGGGATAGAAAGACTTCCAAGTGAGATACGGATTGGCGTAGCGGTTACGGAATCGGTGAACCGAGTTCGAGTTTCGACCGAGGCTGCTTACGTTCACATCGCATTAATGCTTTCGGGAAAGGCATGAATCCACCCCCGCAATAAGTAAATAGAGCAGATGGAGCCCTTTAGCCCTGTAAGCCAGTCCATCAACCCAAAGCCGCTTGAAAAAAGGGGAATGGTTTGGCGTCGGCCCTGCAACCCAACCCCTTAAAAAACTTGCTATAGAAAAAATGAATAAAAAGAATCCACAATGAACAAATTCCAATCATTGCGCAACAGAGAAGGCAAATGTTGCCATGATTGTTTAGATGGAGACAAAACCATTGCCAAATATGCCTTGTCGCACGAGAGGGCGTATTGTTATTATGATTAAATGGACCGGCGAACTATGAAACGTGGGACAATGCACAAGGCCCTACACCCAGAGATCACATAGTATGTACAAGCAAGCAGTGTATATATCATGCAAAGCACTCGAAGCAGTGCAACAAAGTAGCAAACGAGAGAATAGAAAAGAAGCCGACTAGGAAGGGAAAATGGGAACAGAAAAACTATATGCGGTATTCAAAAGACAAATAGAAAATATCGCAGACGAACGATCATGGACATGGCTACGCAAAGGAAACCTGAAGAGAGAAACCGAACCCCTCATCATAGCAGTCCAAAACAAATGCACCAGGATAACTATGTCAAGATGAAGATCGACAAAACCCAAAGAGCAAACAACGTCTATATGGAGACAGGGATGAGACTAAACTACATGACCATTGAATGCAGTAAACTCGTCCAGAATCTTTAATCAAAGGATTACAAGAACAGGCACGACAGGGTAGCAACTGTTATACACTGGGAACTATGCAAACGACCAGGATTCGACCATGTAGATAAATGGTACCAGCACAAATCAAAGACTGTCCTGAAAAGTAGAAGCCACAAATTACTCAGGGACTTTGACATCCAAAACGACCCCCCATCCGAACAAGAAGACCGGACCTGGTAATCGTGGACAAGGAAAGGAGGACCTGCCAAATCATAGACGTGGCCCAGGAGTTGAAAACGGTGTAGAACATGAAGATCGGGGTAGTGTCAATAATCGTAGGCGCACTGGGAATTGTGCAAAATACATCGAAGTCAAGATTGGAGGAGCTAGAGATAAGAGGGAGGATTGAGACTCTACACACCACAGCAATACTGGAGAAGAGTACTGGAAATATGTCCACTTACGACCTTCAGCCGTCAGCGATGACCACGAGACAGCTGGTGAGAAAGTTCAAACACAGCACTGCTCTGATCCTAGACAAGGCTCACGGATACTCTGATCCTAGACAGAAGTGCCAGTCCATACGTAAAAACATCCGTCATTTTTTTACGTTTAATCATACTATTAATTTGTCACACGTACAACCGTTACGCTCTGATTGGCCAAACACTGACTAATCACGAGAGAGAGAATTATGGAACGTGGAAATTAGAATAAGGAAAGACTGTTTTGTGAAAGGGGTTCTTTCGTTAGTTTCTTCATATTTGTTACGTTACGGAATTATAAGTTTGTAAAAGTTCTGGGTTAAGATTCGCTTAGTAATTATTTATGAAAATGTATTACATGTTCTTATCAATAAATCAAATAAATAAAAATATTACTATAAACTGGAGTTAGGTAGTAAAAGGGTAGGAAACGCGGGGGGGGATAAAGTTAGATAGTTTACTAAGAGGATATGAAGAGAGTGGGTGAGAAAAGAAAGTTAGTTTAATAAGAGTAGGAAGAGATAGGGATAAAAAGAAAGGTAGTTTATTGGAGTAGGAAGATAGGGGAAGAAAGGTGGGTAGTTTACTGAGGAAAAGAGAGAGAAGAGAAGAAATTTAGGTCGTTTAATACGAGTGTAAGAAGGGAGAGGACAGAAAAGAAAGGTAGTGTAATAAGAGGATAGCAAGGGTAATTGACTGAGGGTGTGTGAAGATTTTCGCATATGAAACTAACCCATGTTTGTATAACATTTAGACGAAATCATGGATGGGCAACGAAGATTGGAAGGGATAAGGGAGAGAATGAGAATATACAAGAATAGGATGAGAGATGAGCAGAGGCATAAGATAATAGATAATCTTAGTTTTCAACACCCGTGGAATTTCCACGGGTCCAGATAGTATGCTAGTATTTTATGGAATGGCAGTTGCAAAGTACAGCTCTATACCGTTTCCCGAGCAAGTTTAAAAGTAAGACAAGCCAATTAAAAAATAAGCCAACCAAATTTTAAAATAAGTCTAGTAAGTTACAAAATACACCATGCTAATTTAAAAATACGGCAACGAAATTAAAAAATTACAGCATACAAACAAAAATAATACACCAACCAAATTAAAAAGACAAGCAAACTTAATCTATGAACATGTGTAAATCACACAAATGCACAGCTACAGTTGCTACAAATGTTTGTTTTTTTAAGTGAAATTAGTTGAAACTTGTCTCTTAATTGGTTGCCGTATTTTAAAATTTGGTTACCATATTTTAAAATTTGGTTGCCATATTTTTAAATTTGGTTGCCATGTTTTTAAATTTGGTTGCCGTATTTTTAAATTTGGTTGCCATATTTTTAAATTTGGTTGCCGTATTTTTAAATTTGGTTGCCGTATTTTTAAATTTGGTTGCCATATTTTTAAATTTGGTTGCCATATTTTTAAATTTGGTTGCCATATTTTTAAATTTGGTTGCCATATTTTTAAATTTGGTTGCCGTATTTTTAAATTTGGTTGCCGTATTTTAAAATTTGGTTGCCATATTTTAAAATTTGGTTGCCATATTTTAAAATTTGGTTGCCGTATTTTTAAATTTGGTTGCCATATTTTAAAATTTGGTTGCCGTATTTTAAAATTTGGTTGCCGTATTTTTAAATATGCATGGTGTATTTTTCAACTTACTTGGCATATTTTTTTAAATATGGTTGGCATATTTTTTAATTGGCTGGCCTTACTTTTAAACTTTCCCGGGAAAAGCTATAGATAAGAGCTAGATTCTTAAACAATGAAAAACTTTAAAGTTTAAGTCGTAGTTTGAAGACAACTGAAGTTGAGAGAAAGACGTATCGATTTCTCTTGATTATCCACTTCGGATTGGATTGTTGAAAGTTTGGAGAAAAGTGGAACGTAATTCTCCAAATAATAAAAAAAAAACCTGAAACAAACAACTCCCACTTCCCTCGAAGAACAAAAACATCCAAAGCAACGTTTGCCAAAAGAGAAAGAAAACAAAAAACAAAATAAATAAAACAAGAAATAATTTTTTTTTTAAAAGAGAATATAAGTAATTGGTTTTTTATTTGTTACTTACCGAGTCGAATCATCATGCGCCATTTTTTTTTAAAATAATTATTTTAGAGAATTTTATTTTGTTTACATCCGGGTACTTCGCATCGATCTTTCATTGATTTCACTGCGCCTGCGCCGAAGTAAACATTTTTGTGGTGAGTTTAAACTGATTGATCGGTTTTCGTCTCCTTTGGACAAAACGCGGTTTGAGTCGGCCATATAGAAAGGGATGGGGGGGTGCATTTGGTCAATGTTTGACTGTTACAAAGACGCCACGCAGGCGTAAAGCTGTTTCCTTTCGAATTGATTTCAAGAAAACTCAATGGCTACACTTCTCCTTGAAGAATATTAAATGATTGAATAAAATAGGGACCAATTGTGCCCATCCTTTGTGGATTATCCAAAGATAATTTAATCATGATAACAAGGTATTTTTTCAACAATTATACTGTTTTTATGTTCATTTTTTAAACATCTTCCACTTGTACTCGAGGTGCTGTAGGGAAGTGGAGACGGTGGTTGCGTTATTTCGTCCGTCCGTTTTATTCTCCTTTATTTTACTTGAGAAATCTATTGTGATTCATTTCCGGCTTACTAGGTCCGTCGAATCTTCACCAGAGCCCCGTTAACTCTGTTCGAACTCGGTTCGTCGATTCCATTTTACGTGGTGCTAACCGTTAGACCATCCGCACTTCCTTCTGTGCATAGAATGACCAAAAGATGCAAATGAGAGCAGATCAAAATAAACTGTTAGCGAGATGTCTTTGCACATGCGCAGTTTTATTCTTGTTGCTTTTGTTGCTAACATAGTGATATTGTTGCTAATATAGTGATATTGTTGCTAACATAGTGATATTGTTGCTAACCTAGTGATAACATTCACGTTTATTTTAAATATCAAATAAATAAATCATCATTTGTATCATTAGTATACGGCAGGTATAGGCCGAGGTGTTAGTATTCTTATACAATGACTTATCGAACTGTTGTACTCATTTTGGTTGATATAGTCCCAACGTTTCGGCCGCTGTAGCCTTCTTCAGTTACCTGTTGTATTCGGTAACCTTCTGGGAATTTCGAACAGAACCCTTTATTCAATCCACGGTGGTAGACTGTTCTGGTTCCGCTGTCCATACCTGGGCGATATCTCGTATTAGTTAATCCTCTGCTGATTCATCCCTGTGATGCCGCCTCTGCTCGTCTAAATTAAGAATGAGACGATTGAAAAGATCAGTGCACATTCTAGGCTCTGATAACCTCATCAGTAGGCCTTGCATAGATTTGAACACCATATGGGAGTCTTTGGTCAAGGGATAACAGACATTAGGTTTAAGGCTCCAACATTACATCACTTTTCCTACGGGAAAATGGCCTACTGGATATAAGAGTTGGTCTAGTGTTGCAATTTACCTGGTGGTAGTGAGTCCAATCCCCGTGTCAGGTAGTAGAACAAGCGGATAAACCAGTGTACAAGAATGATAATTCCTCATCTAAGAAATTCAGACAGAAGAATTAACAGTCGAGTCACCAAACTTGTTGCATAAATTCCTGATATTATTCAGCTTTGCGACGTTCGATTTAAATGGTAATTAAAGCGAAATCGAGTTGTAGTGTTTGAGAAGACTGAAATTGCTTCAAATGGATTTTGATTGTAGGCAATCTTGTCTCGTTTATGGACGTCTAAGTGAACCAGATGAAAAGAACAGATGAAAAAAAAGTAAAACAGAATGTATTCAAAGTCGCCAAACCAGGCCGGTAAGAAGAAACCAACAGATTTTATAACCGGGAAAATGTAGACGCAAAGTCTGTTTTCTGTTTCCACGACTCCAGCAGCAATCCCTTCATTTGTTTAGACAAGATTTCCTTTATCAGTGTCGTAACTGAAAAAGGTTGGTTTTCAACAAGCGTAATCCACAATCCCAGTTCAGTTCGTCTAGAAACGAGACAAAGATTTCGTCGAAGCCAATTATTGTTTCCATTGGTTGAGACAGTTGGTTCGACTACATCAAAGTATAATAGTTCAGATATATACATATATATACGCAAACTCTACCATCAATATAATTGAAAATATTAATACTAATAACATTTTTATCATCATTAATACTATCATTTAATAATCTTTTGGATAGCATTTTAATGATATCAATAACGCTTATTAAGGTGTCTTGCCGCATCTAGGTAGGACACTAATGAAAAACAATTTACATCTTGTGCCATGCCGTTAAGCACATGCAACCAGTTGAATGACCTACAGCGATTGCTTGACAAACGAAGCCGGTAAAGACGAACAGACGCAGCCAAAAGCCGGTTGGCAAGGGTGAGGTTGGGACGCTGGTCTGCACAATGGGTCTCGCCTTCTCATCAACGTCAATTTAAGTCGTTAGACAATTTGGCTGTGCCCCAACGACCCGTCTCCTTTGATAAATGTTCTGTCGGTCTTCCGGCTGGCCACGAACTGATTGCCTTCAACAACGCTAGACTGCCGAAACGAACCGGACTTCAAAGGCGGCCATCAACAAACTGTTTCAAGGGATTATTAGATCGGTCCGTAAGTGTAAGCTACTTGAGCGAAAATAATAATAATGATAACGATCGTCACCATTCCTTCCTTATGTACCTATGTTTTGCTGCATGCGTGTATCTGTATATGCTGAGTGGATGCAAGCCGCCATGTTGATCTAGTTAACAGTCTTCCAGTTGCAGACGACACAGGAGTGACGTGGCAGTGTGAAACTTTGTTTCGACTTTGCCGTATTTCTACTCAGCACAAGTAAAACAACGGGGGTAAAGCAGACGGTGGAAAAGGGCTAACCAGATTTGGGGAGTAGATCTTTATCAACTTTAACGTGGGTGATATTCGTAGGTATACGCTTGTATATATTGGGTTACGGTACTTTCGTTTACATCACTTTAGCAGATATCAGTTTTGTCTAAATCACTTTGGTCTAAAATCATTTTTGTCCCAACAATATCTCCAAAAGTTCTCAATGTTTCGTACGATGGACGGAAAATTATTTTACATGACAATTATGGTAAAGCTGCTCTAAACACCATAAAGTCCGACCCCTTCCAAACATGCACCTTTGAAACTTCCCTGGTATATGTAAACAAACAATTACTTCCAAACCTGTAATACATACGGGGTACAGCACTTTAACAAATATCAGTTTTATCTAAATCACTTTTGTCTAAAATCACTATTGTTCCAACAATATCTCCAAAAGTTCTCAATGTATTTCAATGGCATTTCGTCGAATGGTGGGCCATTGGCTAAGGAAGAATTGATGAAATGTTGGGATGGATCCACGGATTGTATTTCGATTGAGAGGGAACATTTCCAGGATCCGTCACAAAATTTAATAAAAATATCTCTCAATATATAATGTATAAGTATATATAATAATGCATTCTGAGAAATATCCACATATAAATTATAATGACGTACGTGGAAATACAAAATCAAATTCATTTTATACATTTATTGGCGGGGTGCATGACATAGAGTATTCGTTTGCATGCTTATTTCGCATATATATGAGTGTGTCATTTGATCCACAATCGGTGTCCCACTTTTGTAGCCCTTGGGCCAGACATGGAAAAGACAAACCTCTGTTATTAGGAAACATTTATAGATTAATCAATTACATAATCGCCATCGTTATTCAAGAGAACAGTCGTCCATCTTGAAATCAACGTTTCAATGCACTCTTCGTGAAAGGAAACTGGGGCTCTGATGTGAAGAAGTCTGGTAATCCATGTTTGACCACATCAATATTTTGGTAAAGGAACTGCTGTCTGATCAGAAGATAACCATTGGTTCACCTACTTTCTGTTAACATACAGAACTCATTTCTCGTCACCAGTAAAAATGTTATGAAGAAACGTTTCCTTTCCCTATCTGCTCTGCAAAATGTTGCAGATTGCTGAATGTTGGGCTCTGTTTTCAGCTACAAGTTCTTGTGGTACTCGAACTCCTTGTCTGTTGAACTTCTTGATCTGTTAACCTTTTTGATCTGTTGAAGATGATCTTGTACAGTAGACCATATTGAATCCAGTTTTTCTGATAGTTCTTCAATTGTTTGGCGAGGATCTGCCTCAATCACGCCAATCTTCTAAATGGGGAGAGCATGATTGCCTTGAAATGTAACATTCGAAATCCTGGTTTGTTATCTGGGTTTTCAACACCGATCATCAGTTCCAACCTCGTGGCAGGCTCATATATATATAAAACAAAAGTATCAGAAAATTGGAAACTGTACAATATATACATATCACTTTGCTCCAATCACTTTGCCCCTTGTGTTGTTAATTGCCATGATTATCATGAACATTATCGTATTGCTACGATAACTGGAGATATTTGTTTATGTGTACGAATAATGTCATCTATTCTCTCCTTCTCCTCTCTCTCTCTCTCCCTCCCTCGCCCTTTCTCTTTCTCTCTATTTCTCTCTTCCTCTCTCTCCCTATCCACCTCTTTCTTTTTTAACGTGCTTTCTTACATTCAAACTTTTGGCAAGGTGTGTTTATGTGTACAAATGATGTCAACTATTCTCTTCCTACCCCTTTCTCTGTCCCTCTCTTTCTCTCTTCCCCTCTTTCTTTCTCCATCTCAATCTCTCTTCCTGTCTCTCTTAACTTGCTTCTTTTTTTTTAAATTTAAGTTTTGTCAAGAAGAGGAAAAATCAATCTTTGTTTTTTCCTGTTTTACTTCATCCGCCAATCCTCATAGGGCTTCCCCTCCGATGTATTCAACACCTCATCGTAAGACCGCCATATTGTCATTTGGTTCTTAACAAATATGGCTGACGAATTTTCCGAACCGCTGAGTGTCACGTGCCGGATGTTGGTATTCTCGTTTCCTGGATGAAGTCTCGCTGGCAAAAAAATCTCGACATTTGCAAGACATGAGACTTGTCCATTTGTTAGAGTCGCTATGAATCAGACATGAATGTTTTTCACTTTTTTCCTCGTGTCTCGTTTTTCTTACAGTAATTCATTTTTATTTTATAATATTTCTAATATTATTAAATATTTTTAAAGCGATGACATGTTTAACTTCAACCTTGACAACAACTGAAGGAACATTTTTGAAAAATTAAAACAATCTCAGAATTTCATTTTAGTTTTGAAATAATACTTCATCTTTTTTAATCAAAAAAGTTCAATTCTTAAAAAATGGTTTTCAATAAATTATGCAGCAAGAAAATAAAGGTGGAGATTTTTTAAACAAAGAAAAGATTTAAGAAAAATATTCAATAAATAAACTAAAAGTAAATTAGAACAGGTCTGGTTAGTCATTCAATAGAAACCATCACTTGACCAACGTCTTTTGAGCAGAATATCATGTTGGGGGTGATCAATCAAAATATTGGAAAAAGGGGTGATCAATGAATAAATTACTTCTCTCGCATTTTGTTGGGCAGTGAACACTAAAAAAGTCTGAATTAAAAAAAAAACAAGCGTGAATGCTGCCTGACACAATTTAAAGGACCGATTTAGCATAAACTTGCATTGAAAATTAAACCCCGCCACACAAACACCATCACCGTGGTGGTGGTGGTGGTGGTGGTCACCACCACTAAAAGCCTATTGGCGGGATCCGGAAAAAAAGAGTTTTTGCTAGACATAATAAGACATAATGTTTAAACAATCTTTGTATATTCCTAGAGTTTGCTACCGGACCAGTCGGCTGGGTCCTAGAATACACCGACTGCATCCCCTGCAGAGGGGGCAACACCCCCACCCCCCAAACAGGGGCCACCTGTTTTTCACCAAAGTCGCAAGACTCTAGTTTCAAAAAATAACCTTTCACCAAAGTCGCAAGACTCTATTTTGGGGGATTTTGAACTGATTTCAGCATTAAAAGACCCATCAAGGGTTGATATGCCGCTAAACAAATTAATCAATCTATAGAGTTTGTTACGAACTATTAAACTCATTCTTTGTGCTACTTTTACTGTTACTGCAGCGGTCTGTTCACGACGAATCTCGGAAGAAAAGAGATCCCTCTCTTTCCTAACGGTTTGTACATCTGAAGAAGGCTGTAGAATGGATCGGATGAAATGTTGTGGTAACAACAAAAGCAACACAAAGAATGTATTCTATAGTCAGAACCACTCTTGGAATCATAATGACTCCTCTCAAAATTATAGACAGAATCTATTTATATCATTTATTTATCGACCCATTTTCTTGAATATATAATCTCACAAAAATGCCTTTACATTAATAAAACAATAAAAAAAGACGATCCCAGCCAAAGGGGAGCCATAAACCCATCAAAACAAAATTAATTAATGGCAATTCAGTTGTTTTATGTGTTAATCAAAATATTGTATTAGGTTGTTATATATGAAATGTTTTTTGGATAGTAAGATGGCGGATGACATGAACATCAAAAACGGTAAATATTTAATCAAAATATTACCCATTTGATCTCTGCTTCAAGCGTCTCACGGCGCTGGACGAAGAGGTGGACATTCCCGGTTTTTGCTATTTTACCAATAGCTGGTGGGAGAACAGATGAATTCCTGCTTTTCCCAAGGGCATTAGTGCGAAGTTAACGCGGTTTGAAATCGTTTCTCCGGTTCCATTTTCCGTGCTGATAACCGTTTGGCCACCTCTCTCTTGTACGACTACTACAAATAGTATAATACGTGATTCGCCAAACATTTCTTTTCATTATCCTTATACTCTCTTTCACTTCTCCCCTTTCTCCTTTTACTCTTCTTCCGTTTCTTCTTCCTTCTTACATATATGCATTTTCTCGTGTTAGTCTGTCTGTCCACAGAATATCTCCAAGTTCGCAAGAGATTTAATGAAATGAAAGTGTAGGCCACGGGGTAAGAATGAATTGGTTAAATGTCGGGGTGGATCCAGGAATTACTTTTTAGATTGAGAGATTTGTTTTTTTGATTTTTTTTTGGAGATATTGTGTGGACAAACATGAGTGAATACATAAATGTATTGAGAAAAAAAATGAAAAAATCAAATCTCTCAATCTAAAAAGTAATTCCTGGATCCACCCCGACATTTAACCAATTCATTCTTACCCCGTGGCCTACACTTCCAGACAATTTAATTGAAATCTCTTGCGACTGTATGACGTCATTAAAAGAATATCTATTCTGATCAATAGATGGCGTATCAAACGTTTTTTTTTTACAGTTTTGCCAAGTATCGTTTGTTGTTAATAGCTAAAACTGTCTTCAAAAATGGCTAAAATCGGCTAAACCTCTCAATTTCCTGCTAGATTTATAGCTAAAAATGTTATATATATTCATTTAAAGCCCACTTATCAATAGCCACATTTTTGGGTGAACCATCCTCACCTTCCCCTTCCCCCTCCTCCTGCTACTACTACCACAACTAGTAATGCTACTACTACTTCGTTCAGAATCCTTTTGAAATCGAAAATCACAGATATGGACGTAAGGATGGTGGACGCATCGTTGAACTTATGGTTCTTTTTATATATATTTCGCGTTATTTTTATATAGCTAATAATGTTCCTCTGCATCTCTCCGTTTTCGTCTGCGTGTTATTTTGCCTTCATTCCTATTCTTCCTTTTTTACGACATATTATGTTTCTTCTTCTTCTTCTTCTTCTTCTTCTTCTTCT
>VCCN01007234.1:3133853-3144132 GCA_006491835.1 Architeuthis dux
AGAGAGAATACAAAAAAGCCCGAGTGATCTGCAATTGAATAATAGTGTGGGGTCTGCGATCGCACTCACACTATCTCTCTATATCTCTAATACTAAAAGTCGGATTCCTCTGGCGTCGGCTCGAAGCGTCTGATAAAATGGCGCAGGTTACAGGTAAAGTTGAAAGGGAAAGACCGGATAACTGCTGTAAATTCAACGATAACGGCGTTTTTGTTTCGGCTTATATGATCAGCAACGATTTCTGGAACAATAATGCAACTTCTGGAATGATAAGACGACTTCTGGAATAATAAGACGACTTCTGGAATTGCCGTCGGTTGGTTATGATTTTGTTTAACACGTTGTGACATGTTGGATATTAACGGTGGGCGTTAGATAGATTTCTAGTGCGATTCTTCAAGTTAATCTTTCTTCGGACATTACAAGTTTGTGGTTAGGTCTAAGTTGGGTCTCCTTTCCTTCTTCTTTCCTCCCGCAGCAACGTTCTGCATCTCACGTGTCGTGGTCCCACGGACTTAGCAACAGCAACTCTCAGCAATTCTTCAGCAACTGTTCGAATTTGCAAAATCTCACCTATCTATTGGAACCCTTCATGTTATGTGTGGGGTCTATAGGATTTTTAGAATAAAAACTATCTTCCGTCAAAGAGGCGTGACCAACGGCCTATGTCATACAGCAAGCGCACCTTATACATATACCCCCCCCCCCCACGTGCGAGTTGAGGGGCAAATTCCATAAACCAATGAAAGGGTATGCCCTTACGCTTCTCTCGGTTTCACCCCAGAATTTCACATAAATTAAATTACGGTAAAAATTCTGTTCCCATCGGCAATGCTTCTTTTTTGATAACGGGTGCCAAGGATTGAACTCCGGTCAAGGACCCAGACAACAATAGCTGGGAATCGTAATTCCAACTCTGTTTAAGTCTAGTGGCTGACCTCGAAGTCATCATCAAGCAGACAATAACAATTCCCTTTTAACTCTATTTCGTGAGAGATTTCAATGTTACACTACCATCCAAAATTCCAAAGTAATTTTATTCAATTTTAAACTATCGCAATTCATAGTTTTACATGCCTGTAAAATCGACACCACTCGTGGTGTCACAAATATATAGATGTACTGATAATTACGTGTATATGTGTGCGTGCGTGATTTTTTAATGCCTGCACATGCATATGTATACATACATAAATATTTACTAAGTCTTTCGTAGTTCAGGGGTAAATTGGTGTAAAAAGATTGCGTTTTGCCAACTTTGAACTGATGAACGCCTGTTGTATAGTGGAATGAAGATCCGTTGGACCCAGGAAAGAAAGGAAAGACTCGAAGACTGGTTGTAAAAATATGAGACATATTTTTTATTTCTTAGCATACATCTTCGTCGGCCGGAGAGTGAAGAGTGGGAGAGAGATGATGGGTGCCAAGAGACCGTTCCCAGCAGGGGAACTTGGTTTCATGCCTTCCCAGCCCTAGGCGGTCAGCGTTCTGACTGGGTCTCTGTCCTCTGCTTTTGGGTCTCGAGTTTTCTGTCCGGGTCTGCTCTATAGGTTTCTCGGACGCCTACGCAGGTGTCATTTCCGGTTTCCACCTCCTGTTTTGGACACCTACTCATATGCTACGGTGACCGGGTGATCTCCGTTTCTGCACAGGTGTTGACCTGGAAATGACCCTTTCGTGGCAGCATATCATAACACGCCCTCTTGAAAATAAGAATTCGAAAATCCTACCTTTTACCTGCCTTTACCATGTCTGACTCCAGAGATTTACCTATGTTATCTCTGCGGTAATGCCTTTGGATGATACCACTTCTCCCCGAGCTCTGTTCCATCGCAAGATATCTTGACAAAATGCTTCCTCACTGGCATGCCACAATGTTTAAAGTGCAAGTGACAACTTTGAGGGCAAAATGTTCAGTAGCAGTAAAAAGCTGTCACCCCCCCCCATGTCAACCTTGACAGGGTCCAGTCAGTCATAATCATATATAAAAGCCTTTCTGTCACACGTAAAGCATCAGTAACAGCTATCAGCCCCTCTCTCTTCTTACCCTCTTATTAAACTACCTAACTTTATTTTCTCCTCTTTTCCTAGCTTTTTATTAAACTACCTTTCAGATCTCCGCACTCATTCCTAGTCTCTTATTAAGCTACCTAACTTTATGTTCTACTCTCTCTCCCTTCCTACCCTCTTATTAAACTAACTTTATTTTCTCCTCACTCACTTTCTACCCTCCTATTAAACTTTTCTTTTCTCTATTTCTGTTCGTCACACTTATATTATCAGTAGCAGCCATAAATCAAGCCAGTTGTTGTACACATATGATAACCGTTAGCGAATCGACGGGTCATGGACTAGTTATACATACAATTGTATATGTACGTTCATTCCAATACATTCACATGCATACATATAAGTAAGAGATAGAGAGAGAAAGCCACACCCAAACGAATATACACCTATGTGTCATTGAACATTGTTCAGTTTTTGTGTTTACTGAGAGAAAACCAGTCAACAGTTTTTCTGAGACAAACGAAACAAAAGGGAAGCCAAAAGAATAAATACAAGACGTGGGGGAAGAATGGCCGCTCAAGAAATCTGTCGAGATCGGAGACAAGAAAAAAAATACCCAAATTTCGAGTCTCACCATAAGAAAGACAAATGCAAAAATAATATTAAATAAATAAAATAGAATAAAATGGCAGAGTCCGCCCGTGAGATAAGCACATGAAAAAAAACACTATAGAAGATAAGTGTCGTAAGAAAAAGAGGAATCAAATCCAATAAAAAAAATAAATAACCGAAACGAAATATCTGCATAAGGAAGCGATAGACGTGACAATTGAAAGGGACACTCGAAAAGATGAAATGGCCGGCATGGAAACCGAAATTAGAGTCGTCAGAAAAGCGCTGAGAGGAATGAGTGTTGAATAACAATGTTATGTGGAAATTATGGTCCGATTCGTTCAATGACGGGAGACGCTCTTTGCTTAGGTGTAGAACAAGCTTGTTATATGCAGGCGCGACTTCGAGGAGTTGAGGAGTTTGGATAGCTATGTCCCCCAGCTACAGACGTCTACCATTTGCATATACAAATATATATATATATATATATATATATATATATATATATATTGGAGTGGAAAGTAGAAATAAGTAACGATAAAAAACATTGGTGCCGTGCAACAAGAAATAAAATTGAAAGAAATGCTGAATAGTCGACAACTGCCAGTTATTTCATCTGTTTTTCTTCTATTTTCATCTGTTTTTCATCTTTTCTTAATTTGCAGTTTCAAGTTGCGAAGATGTCTGCACTCACCTATATATTCATCTACAACCACAAACAACATACACACACACACACACACACACACACAAACACACACACATATATATATATATATGTGTGTGTGTGTGTGTTGACAGAGATAAATCGTTATTTCAATTACATGCTTCTTCTCGTTCTGTCAAACTAGGACTGTTTAAATTATCTTCTCTCCCCTCTCTCTCCCCTCTCTCTCTCACTCTCTCTCACTTTCTTCTCACTTTCTCCCTCTCTCGTTCTCTCTAACTCTTCTTTTACACTTTTTTACATATACCATCAAAGTTAAAAGTGGTATATGTATTCACACATGTTTTTTTGTCCAAACAATATCTCCAAAAGTTCTTTTCAGATTCAGAGATATTTTTCATATATCAAGACAATAGTGCGAACATTTTTAAGAATCGAAAGTTACCTCCTCTGCAACTTAGCTATATATTAACTGATTTCCATTAATTTTTTAGTTAGTATATGGCTTTGACAGAGGTATGCGCTCTCTGGTTGCTTTCTAGTTCTAATAGTCCATTTCTTTGGGTGAACCTCAAATAAATTGCTTTCTAAGGTTCTTCAATGGATTATTGACCATGAATGTCCCCTTTATAAGATATGAAAAGTTTACCGCGATCAGCTTGGTGGAAAGGGGTTAACGGCGGCCATTTTGACCTAGGCTGACAACTGCCGAAATCGAAAATGTTAGGGGTAGGGGAAATGTTATTGTCAATATCACATGATCACAAGACTCAATAGTAACAAATCATTTTCTTTTGTTAGAATATCAGCTTTAAAATGATACGTAATAACATTTGATTGGATAACATTTAGGGTCAGGAGAGGTCAAAAGGTTACAGAAAGTCGGATGTGCTAAAAGTCCAGGGCCTAAATTAAACACATTTCAAATTTGCTACTTTGAGAGTGTTATTATGAAAATAATTTCGTATGAATATGTTTCTTACATCTCTCCCTGATGTTTGTTTGGAAGGTTTGTTTGGTCTGAAACAAATCTTGCCACTCTATTTTGGATATGTTTGGGGTGTTAATTTACGATAAATCGCATAATCCTGTATTTTTGAGTGCACATATAATAGTATGATGTTTACCCGTTAAATGTCATTATATCACAGCAGAATGATTTCAGACAACACACCAAGTGTGTAATCCATACATGAGTGGCCGTGCACGATAAGTACCCAACGAACCATTTTTAAAAAGTTGATATTTTCGTGATTCTTAGAGCTACAATCCTCAGTTCTTTTATTTATTTTGATGCTTGAACACTCTATGAATCATAATTCAGAGTGTTCAAGCTTCAAAATAAAAAGACTGAGCATTGTAGCTCTAAAACTAACGAAATTATCAACTTTTAAAAATGGTTCGTTGGGCATTTATCATGAGTAGACACTCACATATTTTCTACACAGTAACATCATCATCATCAACAACAACAGCAACAACAGAGAAAGACATTGAAATTTATATTTTATTCATCCCCTCCCCCACACACACAGTTTCGTCATTCAATTAAACTTGTGGAGATACCACACATTCACTCCCTAATCAGTTAGTTAAAATATGAAAAGATAAATCTAGTTGTCAGTACAAGATGTGTCCTTGAACTAAACATTAATGAATAAATAGGTATGTAATCATATATCCACTGAGTCTAAAGAAAACATTTCAGACTTAAGAAATATCGGTCAAGTAAAATAACGTTCATTTGAAGATAACCCGAATCTATATCCGAAACAAAACAATGAAACTTTATAAAAGTATCCAGATGCATAAATCGGTCTCTAGCAAAAATGTCGGTTGACACAAACAAACCAAGACATCCTTACCTTGCCAATGGTTGACATGGATCCTGGTAACCCAAACTCAACATTGTGTTATTTTAATTTAGCCAGGAAAATTAACATTAACGTCATAACATTTTACCAGCCACTTTGATGCAAAGCCATGATTATTATTGAATCAGAATCAAGTTCAAGTCCTCTGAAATCCTTTGTCTTAAGACTTGGATGGCTCCACACGCAGATGAGCTTCCTGGTTTATATAGGCCATCTGATGACGGGTTCTGGCCTGCAAGAAGTTTTTGAACTTGTGTATGCTGAGAACACAGTGAAGCACATGCTTTGTGGCAATGCTATTGCAAGAGCCACCCGTGCACACTTCTTAGTTTCTGCTGCTCTGAATGCTGTGCTCTTAGACAAAGCTTATGATATTCATGTACCATGCCAGACTGGGGATAGTCAATCAAGCCCTGCTGTAGAAGACACAATTTCTCAAACTCAAAACAATGACCTGATGGAAGCACAGAGGCTATTGAAAGGTCTGCTTGGGGGTAGCTTAGAGGCACGTGCTGTCTTCACAATGGGTGACAAGGATTGCCCAGAGATTAAAAGAGCTGAACGCTGCGATAGCTGATCAGCGGACAGTCAGTATCTTGAGATGGTGAAGATTCTTCAGTCGTTTGTCAAGGCCGAGCGCACAGGCAATTGGGAGTTACACCTTGATGCTACCAGGAAAATGTTGCCATATTTTGCAGAGGTAGGGCACAACTTCTATGCAGAATCTGCATACTTGTACTTGCAACACATGAAAGAGTTCCCAGCAACCCATCCTGAAGTGTTCAGAAAATTCATAGAGGGTTTCCATGTGATTTGACGTTGTGATCGCTACTGGGCTGGCTTATCAACAGATTTGGTAATAGAGCAGGTACTCATGTGAAGTATCAAGACATCTGGGGGGGATAACGCGTGGGAGAGGGGTGGATGAGGTTCAGCGATTGATGTGGATTTTATCTATGCCAGCATGTGCATAAATAAAGTGTACAATGCAAGAACCGACAGAAATTCAATATAACACAAATGACCAGAACCGTGAGGCCACCCCAGCACGATTAGAGCTGGATTCAAAGGACACTTTGAACATTCTTGTATTTCTCCAAACATATGCTCCTTTCACTGAAGATCCATCACTTCACAGCATTTCAAGTGGTGTAACTGGTGACAAAAAGGTGAATGTTGATGAGGCAAAAAGCATAGGAGATACCACCATTTCTGCAATGGTCGGGGAAAACGTTCATGAATTCAATTTTCGAAAGAAAAACCAAGTTAATACACTTGGGTCGAAAACTTATTTTAGCCAAGTCGTAGCCACAACAAGAACATATATTTTGAATATGAACTGCGCGGCCATCCACGGGCATTTTTAGATTTTTCAGGACTACCACGAGATGCAAACAAACAGGTGTTAGCAGATGCAATGTGGGAACTGATTTCACATGTAGATCCATAATTTACAGATGTATAGTAGATGTTTTAGATGGTGGAGCACTATTACAATGGATACTCTAGCAAGGAGGAAGCACATTTGAACAGATCTGTCTTCGCTATTTCAAATATGTGTTAACCAGATATAAGCAAGCTTACATTGTGTTTGATGGATATGAAAATGGTTCCACCATTGAAGATATTACTCACCGCAGACGAGCAGCGGGTGCTGTTGGTGTCAATGTTTCGTTATCCTAAAATGGTGATTAAAAAAGGAGAAATTCCTTGCAAACAAAGATAACAAAGAGATGTTCATTAACTTTCTTGGAAAGTCTTTGGAAGCAGCCGGGTGTACGGTTGTCCACACAAGTGGAGATGCAGATGATTTGATTGTGAAGACAGCCATTAGGTCAACACAGAGAAAAGAGACAAGGTTGATAGGAGATGATACGGATTTGTTGGACGTACTATGTTACCATGCTGAAACTGATAGTAAAAACATCTATTTCATAAGGCAAATACCAAAAATAGGAGGGTTTGGGATATCATAGAGACAATGAAAGCCTTAGGAGATGTTGTTTGTAACAACATCCTTTTTATTCGTGCTCTTCTAGGTTGCGATTCCACATCAAGAGTTCATGGAATAGGAAAAGCAGCAGCGCTTCGAAAAGTAATGAACAATAAAAAGAATTTTAAAAGTTCTGTAAGTTAGCAAAGGTGTTTGATCAGCATAGTACTGAGAAGGGAGTTATTTATGCTGGAGAAAAGGCCTTAGTATGTCTGTACAATGGAAAAGATGGGGAAAGCATTGATGACCTTCAGGGAAAAGGTAGACAAAATCTCAAAATACGCTGAAGCCAAATCATTGCCACCAACAAAAGCAGCCACAAGATTCCATAACTTTCGAGTGTATCACCAAGTTCAAGAATGGAAAGGCAGAAAGCAGCTAAAACCTGTGGATGGAAGCTTAAAGATGTTAACCTACAAAACCTGTGATCAAGACTGGCCAGCCAGCAGGTCCTGAAAACTTGTTGGCAATGATTACGTGTAACTGTACAATTGGGTGGAATACAGCAAAATCCAATTGCAAGAAACATGGCATTGGCTGTTCATATTTATGTGTTCATCCACTGCATAAACTCAACAGGGCCAAATCTTGAGGACGATGAATATGCAAATGATTAGCACTTGGCAACACATGTGTCATGCAGACTGAGGAACATTTGCTCATACTGATACAAATCATTAGTCATGTGTTAGAGTGCTACTAAGGAATGAAATTAAGTCTCTTTTAGTGTACAGTGTACAGTACAACAACAAAAACTCATTCCAAAGGTTCACAAGAACAGATCTTTTAAGTACAGTGACTTAGGGGTAGGGGTGCCCCAGGTTTAATGGTAAATAATGCAAAAAGATGTTAACAGGCATGTTCGTTTGAAAGACTGACGCCCAAAACATGGGTAAGGACACAAAGATTATCTAAATCTGACAACTAATACTTGAGTTATGTGTATGTTAAGGAATATGGGTCATGCATTAGGCGTGTTAGTGTAAATATTAAATAAAGAGTTTTCAGGTTATGACTTCAATTAGCATTCTGTGGAGAGTCTAGAGATTGCACTAGATAAATAGCAGCTAATATTGCCAAAAGGACACATAAACTGGCCAAAAAGATGAAAGTTCTGCCAAAATATCTTGAAAAATGTCCTCGAGAGGGTAAATCTTTCACCTCAGAATTTCATGAAGGATAGAAATTGCAAAGAATGGGCCATGAAAAATTAGAAATATGTTTTAAAAAATGATAAACGTTGGTTTTATTCCATTTAGTTTGAAATGATGGAAGATGAAATTACAAAAGCTTTGTTTCAACAAGGGGAACCAAAATTGGCGGCCATCTTTAAATATGGCGGCCGTTGACCCCTTTCCACCAATTGGATCGCGGTAAACTTTTCATATGTTAAGCATCATATATTCTTCAGTAATATTTCAGTGGAGGATCTTAGTAAGCAATTTGTTTGAGGTTTAACTATATTTTGACTGGGCTATAAATAAATTGCTCAATTTGCACAATCCTATTTGAGTTATTTGATGAAACATCTCTCTCTCTCTCTCTCTCTCTCTCTCTCTCTCTCTCCACTCTTTGTTTACTGTGTAAACTCGCGTATAAGTCGATATGATGTAAATCCGACCTCTGATTTTTGTCCATGAAGTCATTAATTCATGATACGCGTCTTGTACAGGTCAATCCTAATTTTCCACGCTAATCATCATGTTTGATGAGCCGTCTATGTCACACATAGTATCAGTAGCAGCCATCAGCTCCTCTCCCTTCCTACCCTCTTATTAAACTACCTAACCTTTTCTCCTCTCTCTTCCTTTCTACCCATTTATTAAACTACCTTTCTTGTCTCCCCTCCTCCTACCATGTCTGTCACGCGTATAGTATCAGTAGCAGCCACCAGTCTAGCCTGTTGTTGTACACTTATGAAAACCCGCCAGCAAAGTGACGAGCCATGGACTAGTACAACTATAAATTTGGATTATAAACCACCATATTTCATGGCATTAAAAAGAATTTCAGGAAATTCGTTAAAATCGCCCGTACGTCCTTGAAGCACCGAGTATCAACTTTTACCATTTATTGTGTTGACACTTTACAATGAAACGCATCAACAATCGGCAAACAATATTATATATTTCAATGAAACTATTTTATCGGTGAAGCGAATGACGCAACTTCGGGGCTTATATCCGCTATGTGATTGTACACCAACCTGAATCCAAACTCCTTTGGGTTGGCAATATGTGATGTCCAAGGATTGGCATTAATGGCGAAACAACGTCAACTCGCAAACAGATATGGACACATAATACGTTGATATCCAAGAATTTAAAATCGTTAAAATGGAAATGCTAACACAGACAAATAGACTTCCCTAATTTACTGATTCAGAATTAATTTAAATTAGATGACAATATTTTCGAAAGGAAAACCAGACAAGAAAGGATCGGCTTCTTTCTTAAGTCTCAAGAAGCGGACGCAACATTTATGCGTACTCAGACTCTCCAACAAAGGATCAGTCCCAAAAACACCCTGAAGAAATAATTCTATGACTAGTTGCAGAACAGGCTGCGACAACAACGCAAGAAAGATTTTACCATCATAAGCTATGAATTCCGTAATAAGTGGGAAGAACAAGAGAAAAGCAAGAAAGACAGAAGTATCGGGAAAAGACTTGTAAACAAAATATGGGATGCTCAAGCAGGGTGAGCCTCGACGCGTAACCTGCGTAAAGGCGATAATATATGTCAATTCAGACAGAACTAGTTACTAGCATTCCCAGGGAAATTATGAATCACCACCACCCATATATATGCAGTGTCGAGGGTGATCAATTAAAAAGTTGGAAAATGGGGCGATCAATGAATAAATTACATCGCTAGCCCTTTGTTGGTCTGTGATCACTAAAAAAAGGTCTGAATTTTCAAAAAAATCTAGTGACCAATTTAGCCTAGTGAACTCCCCCTAAAAAAACCTGTTATGTGGAGGGGATTAAAAACATTTCCCCTACTCATTGAGGGGAGCGTGTGTGCAACATTTCAAATTTCTACTATGAACGGTTAGGGATGAGCGAAGTCCTGATACATATGTAGTGAAATAGACAGGATCAGGTTACCAGTGACCAGTGGG